>JAQFYP010003494.1:0-10821 GCA_034694865.1 Bilobella braunerae
TGACCCCCTAAATAACCCTCATTTCTTCTTGAGTACAAGACGCTACTGGTTACGTGCGTTTGCAACGGTTTATTATACAAGTATTTTTTCATCCCGTAATTTTCAACCTTTGCATTAAGTTCTTATAACATACCTAGCCAATTTCGTGATTCGCCATCTCTTCTTCTTGAAAAGCTTATATTTCTGGGAGCTTCAAATGATTCGCTAGTTTTTAGTTACAAACGAAGCTCGTAGTCTTTTCGAAGTTATGAAGAATTCCACCAACAAAGTGACTTTGATGAGGGCAGTTAAAATTGATTTAAAAAATGTATGCATTTACCTTTTTTAGCAAATAGCTCCAACACACGCAGAATTAATATTCGACGATGGCAATGTATCCGCAGCGGCAATTAGGTCAACTCAAATTTTTTCGTAGCTTCCACATGGAAACAATCTCGATTCTGCTTTTGTGTACTTTCTACAGTGCTGGACTTCAACATTTTGTAGGATGCGGTGTTACACTATCTGAAAGTATTAAAATATTGATATGCTATTGCTTACATTTTTTGCAAAAGCAGAAACGCAAAAAAAAAACGTAGCCCACAATTCCATATGGGAAAGTTATTCTAATTTCTACAATATTTATAAACTACAACTACTGATCATTAAATTAATTTTAATAATAGAATTTGGATTGTGAAACTATCACTAACTAGCCCGTCCAACGACAAGACGTTATACGTCCGTAAGGAAAGGAGTTCAGTGCATGCTTGTAAAAAACAAATAAATCTAGGTACAGAACTGCAATGAACATATTTCTATATTTATTTTCTCAAAATTTTGGGAAAAAAAATCGCAGCAATTACTTCATTGGTTGCCAAATTCATTCCCCCTTGAATAGCCAAATGTTGTAACCGTGCACTTCCTTTGCACGGTTAAAAATTTGCATTAAAAAATGCCGAGAGATATTTTGCTTTTTGTAAGGAAAAGGTTTCCAATGTGCTACAATTTACAAGCCCGTTATTGGATAAATTCATTATGTGTATTGTTGTCAAGCTTAATATTCAAATTGTTGTAGATTTCAAACTCACCGGCTCTAATTTTCCCACCAAACCAGGCAGAATATTGGCGAATGCATCGTCAAGGGTTGTGGAGTTGGAGTTGCCATACTTATCATTAGGCTCAAAAGTGCTATTTTCCGGCCGCATTATTGAGTTTGTTGATTCCGAGATGAAAGATGCATTCAGAATAGATTCGCCTGAAAATTGGAAACTTGCCACGAGGTGGAAATTTTGAAAGTTTTTTGCAGTAAGTTGAGTGTTGCGTCTACCGGCACGGATAACCTTACCATGTATATTGTCAGTACCAATTTTTGTTTGTAAAGACACTTAACTGAAATGACAGACGCTTACCTCACTTTTGCATCCAGGGGTCATTTCTACTAAATTTTTTCCGAGAAATTGTGGTAGAAGCTTAAGAGCTTCTATGGCTATCTTCTCGATATCATTGCAATTTGCACCAGATAAGTATGAGAGGCAAAAGAGGTAAACCACCCACAACGCCTTATACGAGAAAGTAGCGAACATTTTAAAATAAAATTTAAACGCTTTGAGCTGTAAAATACTGATACAAAATAGAAGTAATTCATGACCCTTTTATGCGCGGTAAATTCTACGTCACATCTTTGCTTCTTTTCAAGGTATCGAACAATCACTAGTGTTTGTTAAAGACGGACGGACAAGCAAGATGCCATCATAAATGTAAGGCAAAACTGAGTCGCCAAACATATTATATAATGAAATGTAGTAAGCATTTGATCTGAAACATTGAAATACTTTAAGAAAATTTAAAAAAAATGTAACAGGATTCAACAATACCGAAAGCTCGAATCGAACCATCAGCCAACCTAAGTTGCGGTGTGGCCTAATGTTTCGACTGACTGTACGCAAATGAGGATCTGTCTCCAGAATTCTCGGGTCCAAAATTTCAAATTCACGTTGTCCTAACTATGAACTTCTTTTTTTTGCCTTTACTACTGTCTTAATAAATTTTTACAACTTCTATACAACCCTAGAAATTTAGAATTTATTTTACATGATTTCAGCCTGTTTCATCCAAATTTTTATTTATATTTTCGAATCGCCCAATGCCGGGTGAGATAAATAAAGTTAGTCATTACTAATTAATTAGGTGTTTGGATAGTCTAGTGACTAACATTTTTTGTACTACGCATTATGCAAAATACATTCTTTTTATTATCGGAAATGACTTGATAATAGTTGACTGTGTAAATACAGGCAAATGTGAGTATCCTTTCTGGTGCTTCTACCAAGCAGCTTACATTTTGATTAACCCAACATGTTGAATTGTTTCTTTCAAAAAAGTACCGAACGGAACTTGAAAGTGTAATTCACGTAAACCAGTGCGTTTTTATTATAAACCTAATCTTGTATGCTTGTTGCATTTATTTGTTCACAATACACGCAAGGGTCTAATAACGCAATCTTTAATATATTATTTACGGTAGTAGTTCAGCAATCAGATTTATTTAAATTGTTAGAAGCAAAGCATTTATTCTACGGGCGCAAGAGAAACTTTTATGTTCACCTACAACGTTAGCATCTACAAAATTTAATGAATAAAATTTTGTGTTTTTGGAGCCTTCAAAAGTTTACATAAATTGTTTTTTAAATTTTGCATACTCATAATTGCCTCTTCGAGGTGAAGGGTTTGATGTCACCAATTATGAAACCGATTGGAAAACAAATTCAACTAACTGAAATTCTGTTTATATTTCTCATTGTCTCCCTCTCCGTCTATATCACATAATGATCTATTCTACTGTAAATAATAAGTAGCAAGTTTTTCCTAAAAGACAATTTAATCATAAAGACGGTCTTCTTTAAGTTTACTCTTTACATTTTACTATATTTTATACTACATTGTTTTTTGTATTTTTTTTTAAGTATTGAACGTATTTAATATAATTTACTTGAACTATAATGCTGCAGTTTGCTGAAGCCTAGAATTTAAAAGGCATTTGATAACGGATGTTAATTAACACCCAAAAATCTCAAAATAAATCTTTTTAAACCCGTATTCTTAACCGTTTCTTCTCTTCGACCCGATATTAAGTAGGATTTACCAACATTGACTCTAATTGCATTTGCATTGTAGTAATTTTCCATTAAAGTTTTATGTGAAAAATGTTTTGTAGAAAGTTGAAACAAAACATTTCTCACCATTTTTAAGTTTTATCTAACAAGGTAACATTTTCTGATGTTCCCTGTGTTTCGCGACGGGACCCATGCAGTTTGGTAGGTAAAAGAATCTTAAAAAATAACCTAATGGGAAATTTCTGCTAATTGAAAATTGGGAGAGAAATTCAAATTGGAATTGTGGCAGATACGTGAAGAGGGATGGGGAGATGGGATCCATGATCCACCATCTCTTGCACAACTCACTTTCTCTTTTCTCAACTCAAGATTGAGCGAAAGAGGAAAAACTATGTAAAAGAGAAAACCAGAAGCAGGACTCTTCGTAATCTCTCCCATGCAATTCCGAATCTCCAATTTTGAATATCTCCACCAATCTTAAATTAGCAGAAATTTTCAATTGGGATATTTTTAGGACCCTTTGGTCTACCAAACTGCATAGGTGCCGTTGTGAAACGCAGGGGACATCAGAAAATGTTACCTGGTAAGTATATAGTAACACTGTTATTGCCAAATTTCAAACTTGTAGCAATACAAACCAATTGACTATTAAAGGTAAAGGAGCGTTATTTAACATTCCCGCAGAGCGGATGGTCAACATGAAAGGAAGAGTAGGGCTGTGGTGGCAATAAAGAGCTCATTAGCATAGACGTTGTCATCAAGCAGGCTCAACAGACTATCCGTAACATTCCGCTGTGTTAAGGGAATAAGTCCACAAAGGTAAGACACCAACCTGAAATCTCGTACGGCTGTACCTTTCGCGTAGTAACCGCAGGTGACTCTATGCAAATAAGGGCAGTTACTTTACTAAGATTACTTTAACACTATTTGGAAACTAGTTCACGTAGATACGGGCATTCACAAGGTCAGAGGCAAGGTAATTCCTTTAAGGAGAAAACCAACAGCAAAGACTTTCTGTGGCTGATCGTGGGATTTGAACCCCCGTTCTCATGCTGGCTAGTGGTGAGAAACTGACGTTTTAACCACTAAACTAACACCGGCAACTTACGAACTTGACTATTGTGAGATCAGCTTTAAGCTCTGAACTTCAATGTTCCCGCGATGGTATATGTAAAGAAAATATTAATTAACTCCTTGAACAATTTTGTTAAAGTTTAGTAAAATTATTAACAATGTTTTCGTTGTTTTGTTCGAGGTATGAAAGTCTTTTATGTTCATTGTTGCTTTTGCTCCTCTAGCGCTGAAATTTGCAAACATTGGCTTAATTTGCTAAAAACAAGAATGTGATTGTAAAAAAATGTGACTCGTGTTGATTATGGATTACGCCGAATGTCAAATACACGATTGAATGTTTTAATAAAATTTGATTTACTTTATTTTTGTCTCTCTAATGGAAGATGGTCAAGACAATTAAAAATAATATGGCATTATCGGGAGTTGGTGAAGTAGCCTTGCTAACGTTTCGATTGGCTTAGCTATAAAACTTTCAATTTCTTTATTACCATTCGTAATTAATATTGAGAAAATAGAGTTGGTAGTCGATGAGTCAGGTCTGGTCGAGTGGAGCTGCGTTGCTTTTAACTCGAAGGTCGCGGGTTCGAATCGGGGGGTTTGCGTTTTTTTTTTTTACTTTTTTTTTACACTAGAGTTTCTGTAATGGCTTAAGACCATCGTCAAAATGATTTATTCAATTCCCTAATTGTAATTTCAATTAGTTAATTATGATTAAACAATTAACAAAAATTAACTTTTAAAAATTGAGTTTGACATGTAAACTGGGGTTTTTACTTACGCTGAAGCTAACTGTTACCTTAAAATGTCACAAAACCGCTTCCTAGTTACTTAATTGTGATTAATAATTAATAAGAATTAACTTTTTGAAGTTGAGTTTTCCATGTAAATGAGGGTTTTTTTACACCCTGAAGCTAAATATGACCTCCAATTTACTCAAAACCAATTTCTAATTAGTTAATTGTGATCAACAATTAAGAATAATTAACTTTTGAAAGTTGAGTTTTACATGTAGATGGGGGTTTTACACACGCTGAAGCTAAATATGACCTCCATATGACTCAAAACCTATTTCTAATTAGTTAATTGTAATTAAAAATTAAGAATAATTAACTTTTGGAAGTTGAGATTTACATGTAAATGAGGGTTCTTACGTTAGCTGAAGCTAACTATGACCTCCAACTGGCTCAAAAACGAATTCTAATTAGTTCTTTAAATAATTAACGAGTACTCCCGTCTTAGGACGGGCTTTTTTTTGCTAGTAGTTCTATAATACAGAAATTATTGATGTATGTATGTTAATGGAGGGACAGCGCTCAGGAAAACGTAACTACCACTGCCAAAGTCCTCCCCATCGTCTCAACACCTGTGTTTTTAAGTCAGGATAACTTGAAACCGACACAATTTATCCCATCGACTCCAGGCGTATTAACGGCTCCAAAAATTATAATAATTTATAAAAAAAAGTTTAATAATTAAAAATATCAAAGTTGTTGATGTCTTTTAAAGCTTTATTGTTGAAGGCATTATGTTTAAAACCAATCCCTTGTGTATCTCCTCAATTAATTGAAGCATAAGATCTTTGGGTTTCCATACTGCGCATCGTCACACAGTCGATTATTCACCGTTCACTTGAACTTGGCTACATCCATGATGAAAAGTTAATAAAAATTTATCGAGTTTCATACAATGATTATTTGAAAACTATAATAATGAACTTTCAACGATTAACATTGGCTGAACTCTAGGCATGCGCGAGTTGCAATTAGTTTTATATGAAGAGTGAATTATATTTATTACAGTTATATAAATTTTATATTATATCTTTTTGAAGATCATGACAGAAGGTTGAAATTATGATAAACGAAAACGCGCTTGATGTTTTGATTATTCTTGTAGCGTCCTTCCACTTTGATACTAGTTCAGTTTAACAAAAAATTGAGTCCATTATTCTGCTCACCGTTTAATTAAATAGGAATTGATAATTCTTATTTTTTTGCACTTTAAGTGTAGTTTACTTTTGACTTGTACCGTAGTGTAGCCGATGATTTATACTTGTTCTGTGCGTTAGAATTATTAGAACTTAATTTGACAACTTTCAGGTTGGATCCTTACTTTGACAATAGTATATTATAATTTTGTTATAATTTGTATTAAACGATCGAAGGATTCACTCCAAGACAAAATTACAATCACATCAAATTATTTCAAATGGAAGGTGCTGGTAGTCAGTATAGCCAAACAAAAGTGGTAGTCTGCGAAAAGCGGGAGAATCCCAAGAACAAAAAAGCTCACGTGGAGGGGCAATAAAATTGAATTAACAGGAAAGTTCACAAAGCGTGCAGACCTTGCTGTCATAAAAAGACATGAGGCTGTTTGAGGTCAATCTTAACTTTTCCCCGTGGCTTCTACCTAGAAACTCTTAGCACAATTACAGAATTGCTCCAATTCATCCTGCATTCTGCCACTTTTTACAGCACCGAAATCTAGGGATCCCCTTGTGGTGATACGTTCGAAAAGGTGCAGCAAAGGTACTTAAAAACAAAAAACATTTCAAAAAATTTTCTTTTATAAAATTAAGGAGAAGGCGTCACTTTTTATCTTTTTGTCCGGTGGGTGCACATGCCTATTTCTATCGAGTGTAATGGAGTTGTGTGGAAATCGTCAAAATAAATTGAAACAGGAGTTGGCAATTGGGCGTGCGGTATATTAAAATGCTTAAGGACTAGATTATATAAAAGATTTATCACCAGGCGAAAGATTCCGTAGCAAACCAAGGAATCGATTGGCAAAATGATCATTTTCAGCATGTTGATGCTCCGGCCTACTTCTCAAAAAAGTTAGAGTATGGATCTCCGCGGAATTCCGAGGCCGGGGGAATATGTTTTCTGGAGTTGTATGCGAAGCCACATTTATATCCCTCCACATTCAGAAACCCTTGAAAGCCTGAAGGTCAGAGTACAAACCATTTGCCAAAATGATGTTACACCTGATATGCTTAAGAATGAGCGCAAAAAGTTTATTGACAGACTGTGGTACTTTTTTACAACGAAGGGCGGACATTTCGAACATGTTAAAAAATAGTCAACAATAATTAAATAAATTACTTGGTTTATGATTTGTTGAATTTTGTTCGTTTTTCAGAGCTTTGTAGAAGCTTCAGTACTGCTCAATTCATTGCTTTACGACAAAATTCTACAGTTTAAAATACAATACAGTTTCATAATAGTACTGTCGGAAAGTATAATAATTGTCAAATTTCCATGTTTACGTTTTAACTATAAATGGAATCTATAATTAAAAATTAAAAAATTGAATTAATTAAAAACTTAAAATAATTGTAGTATGCGTACGGAAACTTTGAATTCAAAATTTAGCAAAAGTGGCAATAGTGCAACTGTGAAAGTGCGTAATAGGCAGAACAAAGATCTAGGTTGCTTCAAGTTTCTGCTTACACAGTGGATAAAGGCATCAATCTAACTAACTGCTATGAATCTCTCACAAGGCGATGAAGCGTTTCTTCATGCCTTGTTGGCATTTGTTTGCAAACATTAAAAAATCATGTTTGATTGTAAAACTTTTACGTTCTTGTTACTTTATTGTTCCAGGTTCTGTAACTTCCGTTTTTAGCGTTGAAGTATTTTAGAATGTGTTGATCAGACACTAAGCATATTTCACTGGTACACAAAATTTCAAGTTAAGCCACAATTTAAGTTAAAATAGAATTGAGTAGATAGAAGAGCATACAACGCTCTCCTCATTTCTATCAAGCCTCTCAGCATTGACTCTCCAAAGAAGTATCGTTTGATGTCAACAATTATAAAATATTTCTCTACATGGGGAATTTTATCAATTGAATTTTTTCCCTAATCACTCTACTCACGTACACCTAATTTTTTTATGTAGTTGCAATAATGCTAACCTTTTCTTAGCAGGCCCCTTGAGTATTGAACATGTCAATATTTTTCAATCTGTTTCCGTTTGTTTACTTGAGCTAACTTCACAAAGCAATTAACTTGAGCCCAAAGTTTTGCATTCATAGAAACATTATTTTCAGAATTTATTTACAAAAACATGCACTTTGAAACCAAAATTTTCATTCCTTCATTCCAAGCAATCATTCCTTCTTACCATTTCCAAACCTTAATCCTGAATTTCCAATATGCTCTACAATGCACAATGTTAAAATTATTAGATGTTGGCCCACGGCCCGAAGCCCGGGGGGTTAGGAACCTTGTCCTAGCTTGGGTAGGTGACGACATCGAATCTCGGCAGCCGCTCAAGAAAAAAGTGGTGGTGTGGTAGCGGTGGGTGGAAGCCTGGAAAGTTGCGGCCGTGGAGGGTGGGCTTGGGCCGGTATGCGAAGAACGGTGTTATGCCTAAGCAGACGCTCATCGGTGGTCAACCCCACGTTCACTGTTCAGCTGAAAGCCTTCAGCCTTACTCCCCAGAACTTTCCAGTCAACTCACCGGCCGAAACCATCCTCCTTCACTCACTAGCACAAACAGAACCGTTGACCAGGCCATAGGCAAATGTCAAACAGCAAAAGAAATAAAAATTATTAGTTGTTTTTGAACATTTGTTAAGGAAAGCTGAGTTTTAACTAATTCTTGACTTTTCGTTTCTTTGTACTGCTCTTTCATATCGAATTCTATGTGATACATTTAAAATTAACATTTGAGAGACTTGTAGGAGTCTACTTTTGTTTTTTGTCAGGATTTACCTGACTAGGAAATGCATGGAATTACAATTAAGCGACTTAAGCTAGCTATTTTTGGAATTTTACATTTAGGCTAATCTTGAATGCGTGTAGCTATGTCATAAAAATTTCACATCGTTCTACCCTAAAATAAATTTTGAGGGAATTAAATCAGCTACTACTTTTCTCAAACTTTGTTGTATAATTTTTTTCGCGTTTTCAGGCTCCTCAGAATTAAATCTCCAAGAGGAGGGGTTTCATGTCATGCATTTGGGTATTTTATTGCTGAATAACTAATTTTATCAATGGAGCTTTTATTTTCTCTATTCTTTTTCCACGTGCACCTCCTAAAGCTCTATAATAATTTCTACATTGCATAGCCATCCTTTTTAAAATTATTCCTTAATACTAGAACGTATGACTTGCTGTTACATTTTGATGAACGAGTACACTTGAACCAGTATTTTGCAAAATGGCATCCACAGCATCTGTTTTTTTTTCATAGAACTGAATAAATTAATAGTAACCATGTTCTTGTTTTGGCCAAAAGCAAACATACTAGACGTTAACCATGCAAAAACAAAACAATTAATTGAGGAAAGTATGCCAGAGTAGAAGGCAAGCCGCCGTTTACCTCACTTTTATGGCAATTGCAAAACTCATGGCAAAACGCACATTCAGAGTGGCAAAACTGACAAAATAGATTGTCAAAAGGGCAAAACTAAAATTTCAAATGACAAAACTACAAATGCTAAACCTAACCTATATGACTACTCATTTCTAAACCCAACGTATATGACTACCCATTTCTAAAACGCACTGACCAATTAACTTTAATTAATTTAATTAAGCCTCACCGTAATGGACTATATGGCTTATACCCTATCCTGAAAGCCATACATATATGTCATTCCCATATATATACAGTGACTATGCTGATCAGTAAAAAATCGATGGTCCATATGATTAGTGACCTCTATGATCAGTGACATTTACTTCCGGTGACCACTAGTCGCCATCTTGAATCCTGATTGTAAACCTTCCCGAAAAGGACTACATAGCCTATGCCCTGTTCTATATACCATGCAGTGACTATACTGCCAGTAAAAAATCGATGACCTCAATGGCCATATGACATTTTAATTAACGAATCCTTCCAGTACAGGACCTTATGGCCAATTAATCGATAGACCATATGACCAATGACGCTCAAGCCTAAGGACCACATGACTTGTTAATTAACCCAGTACTGTACCATATGGCAAAACTACAAAATACAAAACGACAATTAATTAATTAACTCATTACCTTTTGGACACAGCCTCCCAGATATCACTCATCAATTGACCAATTCATCGAGAAAATCAACAGAAAAACTAATTAACCCATTGCCTTAGGGACACAACCTCCCAGATATCACTCATCAATTGACCAATTCACCAAGAAAATCAACAGAACGACAACTAATCAACCCATTACCTTATGGGCACAACCTCCCAGTAATGGGTCATTTGATATAACTGCCTACTTCCATTAGTGACGATGATCTCGACATTCTGAATTTCTTTATACAGAAGAGCCATATGTTAATGACGTATTAGTTAACGATTACTTGTATCCTTAACGCTCATCACCGTGACAACGAACGTATCTTGCCTTATCCTATCCGTAAAAGACCCTGCTACTGGAATAGTAGCCAGTGGCCTGACAGTGTCAATTGTCCTTAGTCGGCATTTTGAACTCCCATTTCACTTAGCAGTGTATCGAATAGGTATTTCAATCTACCTTAAGACAGCTGTTAGGAGTTAAACTTAATAATTTGGCAGTAATTCCGAAGAGAGAACAAATAACATCTCGAACATTGAGCAGCTGATCGATGATCATATGCTCAATTAATGGCAGCAAAGGAAAAGACCGGTAGGGGGACCATCCCTCCCTATATTATTTTTGAGCAG
>JAQFYP010003495.1:0-10820 GCA_034694865.1 Bilobella braunerae
TTGTCAAAATGAGGGTGAAGGGTATGGCCCCTGTGGCCCATCTTCGAACTTGGCCTCACCCTTGACCCCTACTACCTCTAGCTGAAAACTGATTTGAAAAAAGTTAACCCGTTCGAGAGTTATCGCGCAACCAGACGGACAGACAGACGGACGGACAGACGGACGGACAGACAGACGGTCAGAACATTCCCATAAAGTAGCTAGTACGCTACTTAATAACTCTTTAGAACACAAACACAAACTGACTTGTGTTTGTGTAATTACATCTCAAATTGTCAATACACAAACACAAACTGACTTATGTTTGTGTAACTGCATCTCAAATTGTCAAAACACAAACACAAACTGACTAGTGCTTGTGTAATTACATCTCAAATTGTCAATACACAAATCAAACTGACTTATTTTTGTGTAACTGCATCTCAACAGGTGGGCATGTTTTGATTTAAATTCACATTTAATCAAAATAAATCTACCGCTAATCTATCAACAACTTTTAACTAAATTAAAAAAACTTTGATTAAAAATAAATACTTCAAATTTACGTGATTAGGACGCAAAAGGTTCCTGAGATAAAAATCAAGTTTGGTAAAGTCTGTGAGCGCCCACAGTAACAAATTGATTGTTTTAAATTGTAATAATATTAATTTTTTAATATTAATAACTGCTAACAATATGTTTGATGGTATTTAGTATTTCCTGTTAAATGACAAGTCATCAGTGACCTGTGACGAATATGGTGCAAATAATTGTGCAACTGTAATTTGAATTCCAGATTAAAAGTTGCTTGATTATTGACATTAGATCTCTCTCAACCTCATGTCAAACCTGACGAAGATGTTATATCAAATATAACATAACTAGATTAAAGACTATAAGTCTAATTGAAAGTCTAATCTTGTCTTGTTAACTAAAATGAAAATAGTTTTAATAGAGAAAAATGGTTTGCAAGGCATACTTTGATCTCGCCTGACACTGCTAGCGCTATCAGACAAAAATCAACTAATTGATCATGTCAAACTAGTTAAAATTAATTAAAGTAATAAAGTTTATAAATATTAACAAAATCAGCTGCCGGCACGGCTGGGAGTAGGAAAGCGATTGAGCTAAAAATTTAAAAAGGCTCTACAGCGAGCTATTATAACTGTACATTTTAACAGACGACAATTAACTACTTTATTATTTTAAGTTAGTTAAAAGTAGTTGATGGATTAGCGGTAGTAGATTTAACTTTATTAAAAGTAAATTTAAATCAATTCATGTCAAGCTGTGGGTGATAGGAGAGTGAAGGGTGACTTTTTGATGAACTCTTGTTTGTGAATTGAGTTTGCGTTGCTTATTGCAACCTTTTACACAAAATGGAATTACACACACACGAGTCAGTTTGTGTTTGCGTATTTTCAAATTGACATGCAATTACACAAACACAAGTCAGTTTGTGTTTGTGTATTGTAATTTTTATATAAAATTACACAAACACAAGTTAGTTTGTGTTTGTGTATTGACAAATTG
Organism: Bilobella braunerae; assembly: GCA_034694865.1. Taxonomy (NCBI): domain Eukaryota; kingdom Metazoa; phylum Arthropoda; class Collembola; order Poduromorpha; family Neanuridae; genus Bilobella; species Bilobella braunerae. The sequence goes on from JAQFYP010003495.1 coordinate 1,513, forward strand.
AGATGCAAATACACAAACACAAGTCAGTTTGTGTTTGTGCTTTAAATAGTTATTGTGGATATATTTGTCACCTCATATCAAACAACGGAAAGGCGTGAAGACGATAGAAAGTATATTTAATAGAGTAACTGCAAAACCAAATTGTACCCAATTTAGACCTGAGCGGTGTGGGTAATAACAACTCTTTTATTAAAATCCTTTTATAAAAAGACTTTGGGATTCTATTGCTTGTTAATACCAGGAACTCCGCACTCTGTTGTACCTTTTGTTGAATAATCGGATCCCAATTATTTTCAAAATGGCGGATTTGGGGGAATTAAGAAGTTTTAAAAAGAGTTTCATATATACCTTTTTGTTTGAAATAAAAACTTACAAATTTAGACATTGTTTTTTATTTTAGTATTTTTGTCCACAACTTAATTTTTATGTTAAAAATACGCATATTGTTGTAAAAATGTTTCTTCTACATAAAACTACAGTGTTATGATCTTGTGATCTAGGTGTATCAGGTCATGTTTGGATTCAAAAGCATAGCCTAAAACATCCTAATCACAAAGATACACTCTAATCACCATAAGGGCGATGGTTATTTTTGACACAATAAGGCGTCACTCTAAATAGGATCTAATATTGCTTCCATTTTGTGATAACACTCGATTTGAAAATTACATGTATGCCTCCATAAAACTAACAAATTTGAACATCACCAGGATAGATATTCAAATTTATGAAATCACAGCTCTAGAAAACTATGGCATACTAATTCGTTCATTAGGGTTTCGTATGTGTGATGTACTTTTGGAGGTACAAATTCAGAGTAATGCTGACGACAATTCTTTTGTGCGACGTTTCATGGAGGATACAATACCATTCCTTCTACAGAGCACTTCACTGTGTCCATGGATGATTGCAGCAACCAACAGACAAATTATAGCTTATTCAAACCACTCCGCTGTCGTTGAAAAAATTGTAAATTCTATACTTGGTTTTATGTATTGGGTTGGTAAAACAGTACCAGAAGAAGATATTCGGATTGGTAAATTAATAAATGACGTCCTGTATTTCGATTTGAAATATAAAGTTTACCCGCACGTATTGTATTTTGTTAAGATTTTAAAACTCGAGAAGTCTCCGGACAAACATCACGAAAGAACAGTAATGCTATTTCATACTGGAAACCGAGCCGTGGGAAATAGGTATTTCAATTGCAAACGTTCGCAAGGCCAACTATATTTCAGTCCGTTACTCACAACCTCGTTCAACTTTGTAACATGCCATCCTCCCCAAATTGCACTAAACTTTCTTACGTATTACGAACCTTTTGATCATGACGTTTGGATACTTTTATTACTCTCAAGCTTTACATTTATACTCCCATACATGATATGCACTCGAAATACATTTATTGCTGCTTTTGAAATTTGCTACGCTATACTTTTGGAGCAAGGAGTTACCGTCGATGAGAAAAAAAAGTGTATTGTTCTGAGCCTACTCATCAGCGCCATAGTTATTGTGAACGCATTCAAGGGCGTTTTAACAACGAAGTTAACAGTTCCACCACCAAAACGCCAAGTGTCCTTAATCGGAGAGGCAATGGGTCTGAATTACACCGTCCTCTTAAGGTTTAGCGATTCAGCAATAAATTCAAAATTATATCGTTATAATGTCGACTTATACAAAGAATCCAACACCGAGCAAGCTATACGGCAACACAACGTTTCAAAAGAAGTATTTTTCAAAATAATAGAAAAATTGAAATTTGGGGTTACAATGGATGGTAGTTCATTTTACCAAGAATTGTACAATTTAAAAAAAAATAGAGTATCCTACCCTGTTAAACAAGAACCAACACTTGATGCACTCCATTCCTTATGGTATAGACCTTACAATCGTTTTGAATATCAAAATAAGTTAATTGAATCAAGGTTTGATACATGTGACACTAGCATTTTTGTGGACGAGAAATCTGAGCTAGAAACTTTTACATCCCGTGCAAAAAAAAGAAATCGCAATGTCCGCATCATTTCCGGGAAAGACAATTTTTTACCACACGAAAGATTTTTTTATTTTGCCCCACTGGATCTGGACAAATCTGGAACGCTTTTCAGACGCGTGTCTGCTTTAGTGGTGGGAGGAATATACTACCGCGATGTGGTTGATTACACAAAGGCATTGCAACGGAGAGAGATTAATGATCCGGCAGCGCTGACATTGCAAGATAATGTCGTAACTGTATTCTACATTTTACTGATTGGCATATGTTTCTCAGTGTTTTTGGGTTTACGAGAATTTATTCACTACCTTGGTTGGGGTAAATCAAATGGGTCGAAGAAAGTAAAGGACAATAGGGACTCCATCAAGTCCCAAATTTTAGGGTGTCGCTGTGGCTAAAAATGGCAATTATTTTCTCCAAAAACGTCAAAAAACATCGATCTCAAAATTGAAAAATATCATGTTTTTTTTCAAGATTTGGCGGAATCAAAAATGTACATAATAAACATTGAGAAAAATGCTGTTGATTTTAGTTAACGGGTTAGTTTTAATCTAAAATTTAATTGAAATCCTTGTGAAATAAATTGTGAAATGTAAGTAAATTTATGACAACTTATGACATACTATATATTGTGTGTAAGGAAAATCATTAAATATTATAATTACCATTAGCTAATCACAAATACAAATTTTACAGATAATAAAAACCGGCACACTGAAACATCTGTATTGAAAATAAGTCTCCAACTCTTCATGCAAACCTTCAAATGATAATATTGGAATTGAGTTAGGAAAGATCAAGAAAAACTACAAAACAAAATTGAAGTAAAATGCACGGAAACATCGTTTACGTAATGATATAGACCTAAATATAGAATAAATGAATTATTTAGTTTATTTTGTTATTATTTATTTTATTAATTTTTAGCTAAATTGAAGTGTGGCATGCAAATTAATTTAATTTCTAAATTTTTAATTCTTTTCTAAAACCAAAGCCGCTTGAGAAATCCAATTCTGAAATTAATAATATTTTATCTTATTTATTGCTAAACGAATGAAGAACCTTCGTCTAGATTCAGCATCACTCGCATCCTTATGCAGGACTTCGCACTGCCTTAACAAACGCCACTCACACTTCTCTCTCTCTCTCTCATCCTACCTTTAACAACCACACAACCCTACCTTTGATATTTGACCTTTGAAATAGTCTCAATTGGTAATTTTTACTCCTACCATCGCGCCTAATTTCCACTAGGGTAATAATAATTGAACTTCCAAGTCAATTTTGTTTATAAATTTGAACATTAGGAGCATATCGCTCCTTTTTAGTTCAAGTGTGAAGTTAATTGTAAGAAAGGCCTTATCCTAGTAATGATTGCAAATCAAGGATAGTTCACATAATTTTCAAATTGCCCGAAAAAGTAGTGGTTCCTCTTTGTAGCAAATTGCACTAATAAAAAGGTTAAATAGTAAAGCAAGAAACTGATTTTTAAGCATGCCAAAGTTTATACAGCATTTAAAAAAATTATTAACTGGTGTTGAAATCAAGAACTCTATGGAAATAAAAATTTGAAAATTTATATTTGTATTTATTAAATTCTAGTTTCGCTAGGGCAAAAACTACGGGGTTAAGGTTACACTAAGGTTTAAATTTATTTTGATTCCTTAATTGATTATTAAGGATGGTGGGTGGAGGGTCTGTGTTAGAGTGTTTCTGAACAATAGCTTTCATGGTGTTTTGGAGCGTGTTTGAGGTTCCACTTTTGCGGCATTACTTGACCATATTGATTTGGAATTGCAAAGGCACTAACTTCTCTGAAACCCCCACAAGATTAGTCTAGATTAGTCTACAACAAAGTCAACTCCAAATAAGCACAGAGATAATTTGAAATTAAGAAAATGCCTTGTATAGTTGTCTGGGAACTTTTACAGTTGATGTTGGATAACATTTACAAATAATACTACAGGATTTGCTTCAGTTTGTATTTAAGACAAGAAGCAAATTGTTGGTTTAGGTTTAAGCGTATTGTACAGAATGAATCTGTTGAGGATCGAGATATTTTATCATTGGCAACTTCTGCGTTGTTCAGCTTATATTTCTTTCACCGTATCAGTTTTTAAAAAAAAAAATTAATAAATTTGATTAAACCATTAAAAAAATTAAAAAAAAAACAATATAAAAAACAAAAGTACTTTGGAAACACCTTTGCTAAATTTTCAGACCAAATTTATAAAAAATTACTTAGGTTTGAAGCTAAGCAACGAATGCGCGATGTGATCCTGTTAACAAAAGTTTCTGAAATTCCTATTACAACATAGCAAAAAGTTGTGAACCCAAATTTACATTACTTGAAATAATTTTATGAATTGAAATTTTTTTAAAAATTGTAATTAGAACAACATAAACTTCATGACTATAGAACTTTAGTCTCTATGTTGATTAGTCTCTTTTAACTTAAAATTGGTAGTTCGGATTTATAGATTTTAAAAATATGCAATTTTTGTTCCGTTCCATGCGAGAGCCCGAAGGCGTGGCCAAAATCAATCAAATCATGAATAATAAATAAAATAGTGGTTTATTTAAAGATTCTTAATTATTTCCACCCTATTTAATGAATGTGTTCTAATTTAGTTTAAATAAATAATAAATAAGTAAAGTAATTCTTCATATTTTTTATAATAACATAGATTATTATATTTTATTATGAGTAACTGGCAGTGGTGCAATTTTCACTAGTCAATGCAGCATTCATCCGGGGAGATGCAGTCTAATTGCCCTCCAGTCATGTTGCATTGCAAACCACAGAACCCCCCGGATTGTGTGCAGTTCTGAAAGCTTGCATTTCCTAGGAATAAAAATCAAATATTTATTTATTCAATTACCCGCTTTCGATTTCCTTTTGGAATTTTTTTTTTTGTTATAAATAAACAAACCGGTAGCCTGAAGAATAATTTAACTGCTGCCAACAAGAAACATTTAAGTTTTTGAACAAATAATTTATTATTCTATAATTCTATAAAGACCTGTTAAAGCTCGCTAAAATGAATAATTTACAATGCGTTTCAAAGTCAACTTTAAAAATTCTCCAGCAAAGAATAATGGGATTAAAATTCTAGGTTTCAAATTGAATCTTATCAAATTCAATCGAAATTTCCAATTTCTCGCATTAATTCAAAATTATTGCTTTTAACAGATTTATTTAATTGAATGTGTTAGTAAGTATTGGTAAACTACTGTTGTTACTGATAAGATAAATGGCTGCTGCGGTGAATCTTTGACTGGGGGCATAAATTTGTTGGAATTGACTAAAAATGCAATTCGAAAAAATTAACATTTATCGATTTAGTTACTCTCAAGTCGAACAATACATTTAAATAGCTGCGATTACTGAATAGTTGGTTGTGATTAACAGCTAGGATCAACTAACTTTCGGAAATTGCGATATTAATTGATTACAAAAATTTACAATAATTGGGGTGCTACTTTTAAACTAACTATGATCTCTGATTAACTGTAAATCTGTTAACTGTTATTTTAAGTCTTAAAATTTAAATAAATGAGGAGGAGCCGTCTTGTTTGGAGACTTTTTAAATAGTCACTATGTTAATTCTGTCAATTGTCATTTAATAAATTGCTTACCAGAAACTTATTGGTCAATATATACTTTGTCTTTAACAGAAAGTGGTTAAAAATTGAGAGCAAATATATTCCTTAGTGTTTAAAAAATATAATCGAAAACTTTTTAAATTAGCTTCATCGAAGGCATTATTTGCGTATTTCGATGGATTTATATCCATTTGTCAACTGTCGTTTCTTTGCAAAAAAAATACATATTAGTAACTGCTTTTGTTAATGATTTTCAAATTGAGAAATCTTCTATGGGCAATTTTAATTTTCAATTAATTGCCTCCACTACGGTTGGATTAGAAGTCACAAAATACCTTAAAAGTTGACGATTGGATTTGGAAATTAATTAATAAACTGGCCTTAATTGGTTACAAAAAGAGAATCTTCTGCTTAAATGAAAGGATATGGCAACCGTTTTGCCTTGTTTTAAAAAACTTCAACTTTCAAAACCCTAAACCAAGGAGTTTGTTTACAATTCAAATTTTATTTGATATTTGAATAAGGTTTTTATAACTTAACGTCGATTCTGCACCATCTTGCACAACGGAAAGAAGACTTGTTGCTTCTAAATTCAATGACAATTTTTTTTTAATTTTCAAATTTTAAAAATAACTTCTAAATTCTGCTCACCTGGACCACGCATGGTTGTAAGTAGGACAACTGTAACCAAATATACAAGGAATTTGATAATGAACTTCATTTCGAGAATTTTTTTTAGGCTTTTTTTGTCAAACTTTGTTTAATGACTAACCAGCTATCGTGCTGGTTATTATTATTGTTATTGGTCACTGATTGCCTCTCCTACTGGAATTGCTCGTCGTCACATTAATTATAATCTTTGCTTAATTTCAAAAAATTATCAAAAAAATACAACATTTCCTTCCAAGCGAAGACATTTGAGTTTGCATCACTCAGCATTTCTAAGTTTATACACTTTCAAAACAAACTATTTCTCGCTCATTCATCTTATGACCCCGTCAAGTTGAACGCATTCATAACAAAATAATGTTTGCTTATAACTAAATTACATTCAATAAACTTCAATATAGGTCATTATAAGCCAAACGGTGTAAACATAAAAATACAGGTTGAACTAAATAAGTTCTTAAATACAAAAAGGGTTTCTACCGATAAAAGTGAAGAGAGATTAATAAAAACCGCGTTTGCATCCCTACAATCTGGATCACCGAAACTTAACTGCTGTCCAAAAGCGAAAGCGAACAGAATCAAAGAAAGTAAAAATTAGACTGAATAGTGTAGCCGCGGCTCAAATTTAAAAATTAGATAAATAGTGTCTAAAACCACACTCGGAAGTAACACTTGACTCATTCAAAATTTCAATTTTGTTGAATTACGCTTCCAGAATCAATATATGAGCAATTAGAAAAAGTACAAAGTACACATATTTTTTTTTCAAAATCCTTTGATCGTTCAAACTCGATTTTTTATTTTATTTTTGACTTGCTCTCAAAATCAATCTTGCACACAGGACGTTTGGGAAAATACGGGAGTTAAGGGTGGACCTAATTGAACCACATTGACATGGTGTCTAAACCAAAATGTCTACGTTAAAATCTTGCATGTCAAACATGTGATGTACCCTTAAAAATTGAAAACAAAATTGACAACAATTTGGTCGATTTTGTCTGAACACAATGTCTTCGTAAGAGTTTTAAATACGGAGTTTGCCAGGGACAAGCAAAATTGATGCAATGATAAATCAATTTTGGAATTCTTATTTTTGTAAGTTCTAATTTTGGGTTTATAAATTTTTTAGACCAAACTTTAACTTAAAAAACTGATGACGCTGATGTCACTGATAGAGTAAGATGGTGATATAGACTTAGCATGTCAATTTTTATTTCAAAATTGTTTATGATTTAAAATCCGTCAAATTTGTTTCAGAAATGTACAAGTTGAAAATAATGAAAATAATAATGAAATATGAATAATAATGAAAGATATAAGGTTAGGCTAAAATTGGCTAAAGTTCAAAAGTTTTCAGGATAAATTAGATTTGTTTACTTTTAGGTTTGTTTTGGGTTAAGTTTGTGAATTTACAATTTTTAATTAAATTAACACTAACCAAATCAGTTATTAGTTATTTATGTGCCACGGATAAAAAAAAACAAAAATTGGATATTACTTTTATGACTGCCTTAACACGTTTCCCAAGTTTCAGCTCAATCTGAAGGAATCGCGACGCGCGGTGTCCTTGTTAGTTCCTACATCATAAGAATCTAAAGCTTTACTTATACTAACTTGGTATTACTTTCAAGTTCCAAATACCCCGAGTTTTCTAAGCAACGTAAAAACCATCAGTTAGTCCAACCATGCCTCAACCAATAGTAATTCAAAAATCAATTAACCTTGACTAAAGTAAGACCTTGACGCACCATACTACAGTAGAGGGTTTCAACTTTTCAAAGATGGTCCGACGTCTCCAATTCACAATTCAACTGCAAAAACTATTGAGTCCTGGGTGAGTGGATTTGTCACCACCACTGAATTTCAGGTTAGTCCAATCAATCAGCATGTAAAATTTAACACACCATTTAAGATTAGTAATAACATTAACTACTAAGAAATAAAAAATTACAAAATTTCTACCTTACCGGATTTGGATCAAACTTCCACGCCAGCGTCAACAAGTCAACAGTAACTGATATTTTACAAATGCGTTTGTAAACGATGCAAAAATCGATGTCTGTTAGAAACTAAAAAGAGAAAAATTAGAATCGAAATAGAAAATTGGAATTTCAGGGTGCGTTGAAGAAATTTATGCACAAAAATTAAAAGAGAAAATAAAAAAACAATAGTAAGTTCCCACATCATAGACCAATTCGCAAAACGGCAACACCAAATCGCCCAACCCCTAACACGACTCCTCGGAACGATGATGGACCTAACGACCAGTTTCACTTAACATACAATGATTTTAAGTGAAACTTCACTTCAAGACAATTTCAGTACAATTCACCCGATTTATGGTCTGGGGTTGTATTCCACCTACTGAAACGAAACTTTACCAAAAAAAATTAGTGGGTTTTCGAAAAACTTCAGAGATCACGTATGCTTAATTATTTAAAGTAAACTGCAGTTTATACTACACACACAAGTGTGTCGATGATAAGGAGTATAAAGCAACCATCTCCTTTACAACAAGGAGGCTCAAGGTTAGTGAATCATATCTGAAAAGGCTCAGATATCATATTCCTCAAGAAAATAAAAAACCAAAAATATCGAAAGTACTCTTTTTGATTTAAAAGTCGTGTGCGCCAAAATAAACTACACTACTGCTGATTTATTTTACCCACTTTTAATAATTTTGTTGACTATTTGAATTTTGATTAATCAAAATTTGACTAATTTTGAATAATCAAATTTCGAATTTGTACGACACTTTTATTTTATGTATTCACTATTAACTAAGCCTGTAAATTAGTCTCTAAACACTTTTAACCCGTCTCCCTATGCAAAATTGGCAAGTTAACTTCAATTGCGAAGTTAGTTAACTTAATTAAAATTAATTATGCTAATAAAAGCGCGCTGCGGCGCGCTGGAAACACTCTGTTGAAAAAAAAAATCACACAAATTTTTATTACGCAAATGTCATTTCCGGTTAAAAATGTAATTTCCTGGTCAAGGGAAGCTCTGCGGTCACTAAAACAATCATAACTTTTTGTTT
>JAQFYP010003496.1:0-10819 GCA_034694865.1 Bilobella braunerae
ATGTATCTGCTCCAGGAACAAATGTAATTTCTGCTTGGATCGACTCCGATGATGCTTACTTCCCAGCGACCGGTAAGGAATATATTGTATACAGAATTATGTGAATTGAACTTGAAAAACTATAAAATTGCGCTGATTTCGGAGGCCACCATAATTGTAGTCATGCCTCATATTATGACATTGTTGCAGGAACCAGCATGGCTTGCCCCCATGTAGCTGGAGTTGCTGCTCTGTTGATGGGTTACAAAGAAGATTTGGACGTTGAAGAAATGCGCGGATACTTGACCCACGGAAACGAACAAGATAGTCTTTTGACCCCAGGAAACAACTGCGGCGGAGTCAGCGAGAGCAATTTCCCCAACAACGCCTTCGGATACGGCCGCATTTCCGCGCTCAACTCCTTCAACAAGTTGACTGCAGATTTCCCATAAGCGCCTGAACAATCTACCACGATCGTACCTCATTTAGTCTGTTTTCTTACAATTTACTCTTTGGAGCTTAAATTAAATCTTTTGAAAAATATGTTCTGCTCATTTTGAAAAATAAAACTAGCATGATCCAAATAATGGTTGCCACCGAAAACTCCTCCTGTTTACTGTTTTTATCGTATGGAATAGTATGAAAAATCACAAATTTGCCCGTTACAATAGTTTTCTTTGTTTTAAAGATGAGGTGGATTCAGATTTTGAAAAGGTTCAATAAAGCCATTAAAACTATTAGAAGTTATACTTATAATAGTAGGAACTAGTACGTAGCTAACATATGTAATTAATGTGTAGTTCCAGTGTAAGTATGGAGTCATGTCTCATGTACATAAATCCAGTTTACAAATTTTTGAAAATATTACTGCCGTAAATACGTGACAATTTGAAATATCCTGATACTATAGTTAAACTAAAGTAAAAATTTATTGTCCTATTGAATGTGGCTTTCGATGATAGTTGAAAATACAAATAACATTTATATTTTTACAACTGGTAACATAACTAGTTAAAAGTACATCTAATTCAGATACAGAAATCTCTATAAAAAAAATCTAATTTTTAAAACCGCAAAATTATGAACATTTATATAAACATTTGCATCTAATTATTGAATTAAACTTAACAGATAAACATATTACTATCTTTGTGTTTTATGAATAAGTTAAATACACCTGCAATAAATTTGAGTTAAAATACCAGGAATTTCTACGTTGTTTCGATATTGATAAACTAAACTACAAACTTAAACATACATTATTTACCGTAAATACTTCATGCTGCTTTCTACAATGTGTACATATTCTAGAAAGCTAGAGAAATCGCTTTGTAAGTATAAGGAACTTTGTCGTGTAAGTCAAGACCTTTCCCACAAGTCGAATTGTGTAAGGTTTGCGATAGTAGCCAAATGACCCCAGGTATATTCTCAAAGGCATTAACGAGCGAGCAAGCATTTTTACAAGCTGCGTCTCAACTTTGTTTTGTTCCATGGGATGTCGTTTGAGTTCATTTATTACTTTGCTCGACAGTTGATTTACTTCGCCTAATTTAATATGGGTGAGTAATGTATATGACGTTGTTACAATTCCCACCAGAAGAAATAATCCAAACCTTGATATTGCAAACACACGGTGATAGCGCACTAATATGAAACTGTTTAGAACACTGAGTGCTATCATTAAGTCGTTAACGCATAGAAGTACCCATGGTGTAATAAGACACTGAAGGAGCTGCTGCAGAATGTGTAAGTTTCTGTGTTCTCTGACAATGGCGAAAGCCGATCTTATTTGATTTTTTGTGTATTTGCTGCTAGTCTTGGCGATGCTGTTGACAATTTAAAACTTGTCTGTACTAAATTATTTACTTTAATAAATTAGCTTACGAGCTTACTTGATTTCCTTCAGTATGAATACTATGATGTAGATACAAGGGATTCCATAAGAGGCAATAAATAGAGCACTTGAGCATATAGCTGATTGCAAAAACACAGTTAAAATTGTTGTTACCAAGACGAAAATGCTTTTTGGCATGAATGGGCTTAGTAGGTTTGTGAAGAATATTGGGTCATCTGGAATGTAGAGGACAAATGCTGGAACTAACCACGGTGCCACAATCATGAGGACGCACGCTGCAATCAAGATGAGTTCTAGTTCCGATTGCCAAGGCGGGGATTTGCCGCGTTTGTGCAAATGATTACCTGCAAACAACGGGAACAGTTATAATTAGAAGCACACGATTGGGTAAACTTCGAAAAAAGATTCGGAGAAAAAGTTGTATGAAAATATTAACTTTAATTTGAAATTTGTTTTTTTTTTTTAGAAAGTAGCCATATTTTTCAGCAAGGTTACTATCAGCAGAGCAATTGAGCTTTGCCAAGGCAGCTGAATCGTTAAACAAAATTTATATTCCGTAAATAAAAAATTATAGAATTTTTGAGACAAAAAGCGGTTTGCTTTAAAAAAAAAATTTTATAAACATTATTTTTACTCTGAGACCCCGCAAAGATGCACATTGTTTTAAGTTGTTATTATTTACCTCCAAACATTTGAAAGTATATAAGAAATTTATTGAGAATTAATATATAGGAATCCTTGTTCATTAGTATCAGAATTTGCGCTATACAACCCAGGAAGCCTTCAAGGATGTACGCCGCATGCACTATATGTTGTTCCGCTCCATATGACTTTGAGGATAAGCTTGCAACTACTTCAACACCGATTAAATACGTTTGATGAGAAAATACTACAAATACACAAAAATACCAGCGGATTGTACAAAGTAGCAAATGTGACACAAATTTTTGCGTCTCCTTGTGCCATTTAGAAGATACCGATCCAAAAATTTCGGCGTAAGTACTCGCTCCATCGAAGATCTTTAAAACCTTTTCTGTTATTAACTTCATTCTTCTTGGTAACAGATAAGTAACTTACAGTAAAAATTGGTTTTGATGGTAAAGCAACTTCCTGAAATATACTGCTAGAATAAATCCTTAGATTAGTCTAAATTAATTAAAGTAAGTATTCGACCGCCCTTACCAGTCAATGCTTTCAATAAATTAATTTAATATCTTTCCGGTAAACGAATTGCTCGTTTTCGAAACCTTCAATTATAGGAATAAATTCATAAATAACGTAAGATTTTTGTAAGTAGAGAATTAGGTCTTTCGATTTTTTTTTGGACAAGGTAAACAAAAAACTACGCTTTGCAATTTAACCAGAAAGATATCGGGAAGATTTTGCAGGACATTTTCAATTTATAACGCGTGTGCGTACAAATATTGTCATCCTTCCTATAGAAAATATAATAGGACAAAATGTCACCATCAGCATTTGAAATTCAATATTTCCCAATATAATCTCGTATTAGATGCCTTATATGGGTTAGATGCGCAAAATTTGTCTCATTAAATTTCGCAATTAAGGAGTGCACTTGTATTGCCTCACCGTATTTAAATTGGTAACGGTTCTTGAGAAGTACAAACCTTGAGAGAGCTAAATCACGTTTCCGTGAGTGTGTAACTGCTGATTCCTCGTTATACTTGTTTTTTTCAGAGATTTATACATGATTGAAGTTTTAGCATATTTATATTTCGTTATAATATTACACAGTCTCGTCTAAATATGACCATTTTATTACTGTAAATCAAAAAAGCCAATCATTAAAAATATTTTATAATACAGCCAAACGTTTACATCGGCGACAAGAACAACAAGAACCCTTATCAACATTTTGTTTGCTCAATAATAATATTACTCAAAATAATTTGTACTTGCAGTTTTTTTATGCTGCTTGACATTTGCCTATGGCCTGGTTAACATGATTGCTTATGCTAGTGAGTGGGGGAGTGAGTTGACTAGAAAGTTGTGAGGAGTGAGGCTGAAGGCTTTTTCCTGAACAGTGAACGTAGGATTGACCACCGAGGAGCATCTGCTTAGGCAGGGGCTGAGCACTGTATTCCGCATACCGGCCCACGCCCACAACCGCAACTTTCCACGCTTCCACTCACCACTAGCACACCACCACTTTTTCTTGGGTAGCTGCCGCGATTTGATCTCGGCAAATACTCAAGTTAGGACAAGGGTCCTAATCCCCCGGACTACGGGCCTTGGGCTAAATTGCAAATTGCTAAATTAATTAAAAATTCTATTTAAATATTAGTATCACAACTGTTCTATATATACTTAATAGATTACTTCAGGTCATACACTGTCAATACAAATCGATAAATACCTTTGTTTTTTTAATGCTTTTTATAAGATATATATATATATTGCCATAAACCTTACATAAATCGTTTCATGAGTATGAGAAACTTCATCGTGTAAGTCACGATTTTCCCAACAATTCGAATTGTGTATGGTTTACGATAATACCCAAAGGACCCCAAGCATACCCTTATTGGCATGGACGATCGGACGAGCATACAAACAAGCTTTGCCTCTACAGTATTTCGTTGCATAGGGTATCTTGCAAGAGAATTTAGTACTTTGCTCGATAGTTGGTTTTACTCCCCAAACTTGATATGTGTCAGCAAGATATACACATTTGCGGCAATTGTTGTGGTAACCATCACTACTAATATTGTCAATGGATACTTGCCATGGGTTCGGACTATCATAAAGTTACTGAGCAACTGACTCAAAATGCTTCTTTAAAACTTCTATTTCTTTGTGTATCTTGATAGTATGAAACGCTGAACGTATTTTGCTTATAGTATATAAGCTTCTTTTCATTGCGATGCTATTAAAAAGTTTTAAAAAATACAAATTAGGTCATGCAATACGTTTCGAAATTTTGCGCATTTTAAATATTCTTACTTGATCTCCTTTAAGATGAATATCACAATGAAAATTGAAGGAGCAATGCTCGATGTCATGCACGAAGCACTTGAGCAGATAGAGGATTGTAGATATACATTAAATAGTATCGTTACTGAGAGGAGTGTGAATGAATTCGTAATAGGCAAATAATTTGTTATAAATAGTTGGGCATTGGGAATGTGAAGTACTACTGCAGGTATAAACCAAGGGGCAATGAGAACGGTAGCAAACAAAATTATCAAAATTATTTCAAGTTCCTTTTGCCACGGCGGTGACATACTGTTTTTCTTCACGTATTTATCTAAATTAGCTAAACAGTTGAATGATCCGAATAGGATTACTTCAAAACAGAATTCAACTTTTTGTGATCGGTTGTTTTTTGATGAAAATCTGGTTGAAGAAAATGTGAATGTATATGGGACAGTGGTAATGTAAGAGTGTGGTAATATATAAGATAAAACTTACCTTGTAACATTCCAAAATAACCCAAGCTTTTGTTTAAATACAATAGCAAACTTTCATTACACATTACAATTGAGAATTGTATTATACAACCTAATAAGCATAAGACGAGATAAGCAACTTGCAGAGTGTTGCGAGACAAGTCGTGCGTTGTTGACCAATAGTTGTTAAAAATTACAATTCCGGTTAAATATATTTGAAGATATAAAATAACTACAACACAGAAATACCAACGATGTCTATTAATCAGCTTTTGTCGAACAAAGTATTTTTCCTTAGCGTGCCACCTCAGTGGCAGAGTTCCGTAAGAGGAGGCGTATGCAGACGGGGCTTTAAATATTTGCAAAACTCTCTCAGTTATTAGCTTCATCCTAGCTGAGAAGAATTTTGAATAAGTAAAAGAATTTCCACGAATTATATTATCACGTATTTTGCACACCTTGATATGTTTACCAACGAATTTAAGTAAACATTCTTTAGGAAGCCTTAATACTTTAGATATAAATACTTCTTGTTCTTTTCTCAACAGATATGCTTTCAATCGATCGTTCTCTCCACCGAAAGTTTTTTTCAGTTATTTTACTTGTTTACCTAAATCAATAAGTTTGCCAAAAGGTAGGAGGAATTAAATGAGTTGTGAAAATAGTGATTACTGTTGTTGTGAATTCAATAATTTTTTTGGAATTGTGTATACACAAAAATGCTATACTTGGTACATATGTAGGCACGATAGACTTTAAGAAACTTATTTCTATATCTTAGTTTGGAGAACATATTTAAAATGAAAATACTACCAGGCACTACCAATACTTTGATGATTTGCTTTATTTGATAATTGGCAATGCCTTAGTCAACATAGACAGAGATTCTGAGAGTAAAATGTTTGATTACTAAACTAAAATTACTGATTGTTGGTGACGAAAACCGGGTTTTCCTCACGAGGGTTTTATATTTGAGACTTCGCGCCCAGAGTCAGCCGGAACTCAACTTTTCTGTATTTTTATGGAAAAGTGACAGTGTAGTAATGGCCTCGAAAGGAAGGAGAGCTATGCTGCACTCAATTAGGCTAAGTAGTAATTGTCATGTTAGGTCTATTAATTAGATTAGCTAGTCAATTTGTAGGTCATTCTAACGTCATACAGTCAGATTTTGAGTTAAATAATTAGTAGAGTCATGTCAGAGTAAAATCGAGAGTCATTTTTCGCATGTGTCAAGGTCCTCTTGACGTCGTCTCCAAGGGTCTCGTCCGTCGCGTAGTAGCAGTCGAGTCAATCGCGAGCAACATCATGGAGAAGTCGGGATCATTCGGTTTCCCCGACATTTCACTGTTACTAAAATTTGTTTAGACTGAGCTTCTTACAAGGTAACCTTTTGTGCTGATGGTCGAGTTAAGATAAGTGACCTACATGGTGACTTAGAGTAACCCATTCCAACGTGGTTACCAAATGAATTTGTCTGATATTCGCGTATTTGACCTTTCGGTGACCCTTTGACCGCAAAAGGTCAGACATGACTGCAGAGAAGTGCAAGGAAAAACTCCAATCTCAATTTCCTTTCCAACTCAAGCTGCAGCAAAAATGTGGTTGAGTTGGACGTTTGAGCGAAAGAGAAATGGAGAGAAATTTTTAGCTCCAATTCCTCAATGGTGAAACGCTTTACTTCTCAACTTCCAGAGGTCATCCCAAGGTCAAATATGTGACTAACAGACAAATTTAAATGGTAACCATGTTAGAAGTGGTTACTCTAAGTCACCATATAGGTCACTTATCTCAACTCGACCATCAGCATAAAGTGTTACCTTGTTAGAGTATCATGTTTGATTACTAAACTAAAATTACTGTTACTAAATTTTCTTTAAGACTTTTAAATAAAAAAATTTAAAATTAAAATGGCGCACTCGTTACCAACCAGCCAATACAGATTCGTTTTATCTCATAATGTGCACGAAATGTGTTAGCAGCCCATGATGACATAACACAAATATGAAGCGATTAGGGTTTTGGGTCATATTGGAAATTTTCGACTGATTTTGACATTTTGATTTTGAAGAAGAATTTCTGCAAATCAGATTTCCCTTCTGTATAACACCAATGAATTATAGTTTTATTGTAATGGTGTATAATTGGAATTAATTTAATTTAACTGTTGCGATGACAGGCTCAATTTAATTTGAATTCTATGAAATCAAACGTAATTGTTTAAAATGTGCTTTTTATTAATGTCTTTGTGTAAGAACAAAGTTGTTTTCGGGCATAGCATGTGGTTTATATTTAATCGAGTAGGTGCCTCATGAAAAGTTAAAAACTTATGGCAATTCTTATTTGGAAACATGTTTTGACAAATAACTTATACTTGAAATAATGAGATTTCTAATACTATTTATTAGTAATGGAGCAAATTAGTATAATAGTATATATAATTAATTAGTACATTTAACATTAACATTTAATTTTACGATATCAATGCACTAGGGATATTTGCAAACAAGTCATCTTATAATCTCTGTTCACCACTACTTTGACATCATCCAAATTACAAGCTCTCGATGATATGGACAGATGACGAATGTTGAATGCCTTCGTCAATGTCAGGTGCTGCATATCGAAATTGCACCATCGTGTAACTGCAGAAACTTCTGGCACATTCCATTTGAAAAAAAAATACTTGGAGCAAATTTAAGTATCGGAAAATTTTATGACGCTCTGCGTAAACTCTGTAAAAAGAATACTGAAAAATGTAAAATAAAGAACCAAAAGGTTATTCAACTCAATAATTTGTTTTAACTTTATATAAAAAGAATCATATCGAGCCGTGTGTGTTTTAGCAATAATAATATTTGCATTGAATAATGCAAATTACCGTCAAAATATAAAAATCAATAATATTTTTGACATATTGAAAGATAAATGTGAATAAGACGACATATGTGATTAGGGTTTTGATGAAATTTATTTTCTGAATTTTACCTGTATTTATAAAAGAAATTTCATCAAAATTTTGTTTGAACAAATCGACTGACAGTGTTAAGACGACAAATCTCGCATAATATTACAAAATTTATCAAGTTTGTCTTTAGTAAAATGCCGACTTCCATTTTTAAACCTTAACCGCGAGTTGTTTTTGCATGTTCGTGACGCGTCACTAGAGTTCGCGAATTGTGATGCCTTATCTTTTGCACTTAAATTTTTTATCTCGTTCACACCTCTTGACACGTATTCTAAGCAAACAATTATTTTCACAATTCAATAAATACTTTAAAATTTCGCCAACTAAAGTCCACTTTTGTTTTACATAAATTGTTGACCAGAGTAATTCCAAAGCATCATGGCTGATCAATACAAGCTAACCTACTTCAACGGAAAAGGTATTACAAATTAGATTTGTTTAAAAAAAAAAGTTTTTGAGAAGAACATAATAAAACCATGCTTTGAAAAAAATAGGAGCAGCAGAAACGATTCGATACATTTTTGCTCTCGCCGGAGTAGAATATGAGGATCATCGCTTGGAGAAGGAAGACTGGCCGACGGTCAAGCCGTGTAAGACAAATGCTTGTATCTTAGTAATAAGTTAACAGCTGGTGAAGTTCTCCTGATTTTAAATTCGCGTTTTTGTCATGATTTTTTTTACCACTTACGATTCTTACACCAAAGGTAATCTTATTTACTATTGCAAATGCTATTTTGTGCTATTATCCTAATAATTCAAGGCCTATTATTGCGATGAATTCGTTTAAAAAAAACAATTTGGGATGTAACTCGGAGACTAAACGGCACAAGAATCTCTAATATTATATAAATATTCCCATTGTATAGTGAAAATTTAATTTTTTACTTAAAATCCAATTTCAACTTATACGTGAATAAAAATTAATGCTTTTATTGAGTTATAATTAAACCTAAATTGACATTCAAAATTAAAGTGGGTAAAATAGTAAAGCGTAACTGAAATGAAGAAAATTACATTGAAAACAATTCACAATTAAATTTTGCAATTAAACTTTAACTTTTTAAAGCAACGAAATGGGGCCAGGTTCCAGTTCTTGAAGTGAACGGAGTGCAGATGGCGCAGAGTGTGGCAATTGGGCGGTATTTGGCCAGAAAGTACAAATTGGCAGGCGAAAATCCAATGGAAGAATTCAGCGCTGACGAAATTATTGACTCCTTCTCTGACCTTCGCCCTCAAATGCGTCAAATCTACATGGAGCAAGATGAAGGAAAAAAAGCAGAACTCAAAAAGAATTTCCTGGAAAACAGTGTCAAGCCATTTTTAACTAAGCTCTCAGCCCTCAAAGAAAAAAATGGAGGAAAGTGGATGGTGGGTAAAAACGTAAGACTCAACATGTTCATGCTTTCAGAATTTTTTTTATTCAGACTTTACCGTAAGGAAATATTCAGGATTTACATGTTAAGGTCATCAGAGTAGTAATTTTATGCGATTCTTATTCCACTACAGATCACATGGGCTGATATACATTTGGCTCATGGTTTCGAGTACATCACGATGCTTTATTCAACCATACTTTCGTCCTTCCCGTCCATTCTCCAATTGCAAAAAAGCGTTTTCGAACTACCAAACATCAAGAAATGGATTGAAACCCGACCAAAAACCGATATGTAGTACTTCAAACTCCAGGCAAACTATTTCATCAGAGTTTTATAACTGGTGAAACATTGTAGCAATAAATTCCAAAATTAACACAAAATTTGTATGCCCAAAAATGCAAAGGCATTAAAGAAATTCTATCAAAACTTTTGTAACTCTCCGACACACAAGTGGTCTCGACGGTCTCTGTTCCAGAAATATTGATTGCTCTTTACAAGTATAATTCCCGCATGAAGTTTATCCATTCGCAAGGTTGCTTGACGGTTGACACAAATAAAATTTAGACCTTTTGCACAATCTAATGCCACTTTGACTTTCAAGTAGTAATTTTATAGGTGACATTTTTCACTTAAGTAGAGAAAATGAGACTGAATCGATATTTCTGGGCAGCAGATTTCAATAGAAAGGGCATTTGGTGGAGGCAGTTTCACTTTCTCTTCAATCAAACACCGCAAAATTGTCGCAGTTCACACAGAGCAGAAAAGAAAGTCAACCGAAGTGGTCTCATCGTTGACACAGGAAACTGCCTACATAATTTTGGCCTACTACTACTGCCTTCAAACCAAGGAAAATATCAAAAGTGAACTTGTTAAGTAAGGTCACTGTCATTTGCTAATTATTACATTTCTTTTATTTTGTATTGAAAGTAAATTTTAAGTTAAATCACACTTTTGGTATATATCATATTAGAATTGCCCATGCTATTAGAATTTGGAGTTTAGTAATAAGACTGACTTCCAAAATCATGTAATCAGCAAATTAACGTGGGGTGCTTGATAATAGCTTATATTAATTTTATCGTGGGTTTGAAGTTATTTGCTTTAAACTCAAAAACCCGATTTAAAAAATTATCATATAGTTATTCAAATAAATAAATTTGGTTTTATATGTTTTAGGAATGGAATATCAAGAAGAGTTGGAGAAGGCCGTTAGGGAGTTGAACTATGAGGAAGT
>JAQFYP010003497.1:0-10819 GCA_034694865.1 Bilobella braunerae
GACGGACGGACAGACGGACGGACGGACAGAAATGACGAAAACATAAGTAGCTTTCGCTTTGCTTCCGCTACTAATAAATGTACTTTCTGGAAGTAGGTTCGTGTAGGACTATAAATAGTGCATCAAGTTTGATCATTATCGGTATTTCAACCGCTTCAAATTACGTATCCTATTAACACATTCCGTAGCCATGCAACTCATGTTTAGAACACTCTTGCTCGCCTTAGTTACCTTTGCGTTGCTGTCATTGATGTTACAAGTGGAATCGGCTCCTATGCCTGATCCATCATTGGTAAGATAATTTATATGGCTACAATATTTTTGAAGCATTTATAAAAAAAATTCCATTAAACATTATTAAAACATTTTAGGGAAGAGAAATCGCATGTGATCTCAGCATATTTTTCTGCTAGCGGAGAGGAGAAGGAATCAATTTCACCTAAATTGAATTACAACTCGTCTTGAACTTATCACTAAAATGAAATGTAACATCTGTCAAGTGCCGTATTCGTCGCTTATAGAGATCTAGTTTCAGCTAAAACTTTCAACTTAATGCTTTACAAATGTATTGGCCAATTCTGATAATTAATTACCGCCTAATTAACTTGGCTAAAAACCTTAAGTTAATGTTATACTTTGTTTATTAACAACATTATCAAATGTTATCTATCAAAACCTAAAATTACCTAGTTGTTAACACAATTTATTAAAATCATTGACCCGAATAAAACAATTCTCCAGACAAAATAAAAATCTTACTGGAGACTTCCTTTTCAAATACACTGTTTCACCATGTTACGTATAGTCTGTTGTGCCTGCTTGATGACAACAATGAGCTTCTTTCCTACCATTTCCTTACCCCTCTCCTTTACATGTTGACCATCCGCTCTGCGGGAATGTCAAATAACGTGCCTTTTCCTTTTTTCTTGTACTAAAAGACAGGCAATTTTATCTAGTCATTTGCACATTTAATTTTAAAATCCAAAGATTGCTCATTTGCTCTCCTGATTCATTTTTTCTTAAATCTATGTTTCATAATAAAAAAAATAGTTCGGTAAAAAAAACCGTCCATTATAGTGCAAAAGGTATGAAGATAAGAGTTTCTATGTGACCATCAGAATTCTTCAAATTCCTCTGCAAAAATGTTCTACATATAATCTACTCTATCTCACATCTCTTACACATTCCAAAATGCGGATCTTATTATGGTTCATTTTTTGGTGGCAAGGCACTTTATTTATTTTAAAACTAGGTATATTGCTCCGGGTTACCAGCAACTGGAAACCCCCGGACACTGAATGCGTCAAAATTATGGAGGCCCATACTAACTGGGACAAAATTCCAGCAAATATACTTTTTTTTTTCTAAACCTTCTAAGTAAGTATTGTAATACGACACAAAATTTTTTGAAAATGCAGACTAGAATTACGAAATAATTCGATTTCGTAATATATGCGGTGATAGTTGATAATGTGCCAGCTTGTTTGCAACAGAAGTGGGCAATCGTAGTAAATATTTGTTGCAGGTAGGCTGTTCGAAATTATGTAGCAGATCTAAAATTGAAGAATTCAGAAATTAAGCCTGGATTGTGAATAGTGTCGGATGTGATATCATTTTCTTGAAAAAAGAATTGTATTTTTATGTCAACGCGATGTCAAGTTGATCATCTCCATCTAACTCAATTAGTTGCTGGGGACAACATCCTTGAGATGAGACTTCTCCAGCAATTTCTCTATCGCTGATCGCTGCTCTTCTCAAATGGAAATCTTCCAGCTGCCGAATGATTGTCTCAAACGATTAGGGGGCGGGACACTGGCGCCGTGGATCTCTTGCAGGTAAAGGTCAGAGCAGCGCTCGTGCCTGGTAATGGGCCCTCTGCATTGAGACACGTTCTCTGCACGCCAGGTTGTTCTAAAAAATAGTATAGCAGTACAAAACAATAAAACGTTAACATTACTTAACGTTAAATTATAACGTTACTTATAATTAAAAAGTAACACGGTTAACATTAAAGTTTAATTTAGGTAACAAGGTAACATTTTAGATAACCGAGTTCAGGTAATAGGAGGCACTGAACGCTGCAACGGCATTAGAATGCAGCGCGTGCAGTGGGAGACCAACACTATTTATAAAGATTACGGAGTTGACCTCAAGATAACTATAACTCCAAGGAAAATATTTACGTTTCCCAAAGTTAACCTCTAGGACGTTTGACCTCTGTCACTGCTTGCTCACCCTATCCAGCGGTTGAAGCGATTTTGAGTGGCAGACTCTGGTGACAGGGGGTGACCACTGACTTTGACCCTACTCACTGTCCTTCTACAACCTTGTGGTCAACGATTGCTTGCAAATGAAACGTCTAGCAACGCTGGCCATGTCCGGAAGCGCCTGACAGCCTGTGTTCCCTTTTACCTTAGGTTCACGTAAGCACTTTGTCAAACGTAATCTAATCAATATTCCGAGCAGAAGAGCGGCTCAATGAGAATTAGCACATTTAAAACCGTTTTGTTGTTGGCTCTGACATACCAGTTGAAACCAACCTTTTAGTTTGAATGAATGTAAGATAAAACCGCCTTCTCTGGAAAATGAGACAAAAAACGCACGTCATTAGTCTAAAAAAACATTGAATAAATTCATTAAATGTCAATTAGACTATATTGACAACAACAAATTATAAAGATTATATATAGTATATTAATCATTTGGTATTAAACCGTTGCAAACGCACAAACGTCAGTAGCGTATTGAACTAATGCGAATATACTCTATAAATAAACACCCGTAGACATCGATTTTTGGGTCTCGGAGGTCAGTTAGGGGGTCATCGCACTTCGGGGAAAGAATCAGGGATCACCTGTCATTGGTACCATTTTAGCTTTTCATTTTAAGCGAAATTAGTAAAAACCAGAAAATAAAACCGATTTTTTGGTTTTGAGGGTCATTAAGGGATCAATGATGGGAAAATAGTCAGAGATCACCTGATGCCTGAGTGATTGTTACCATCATGACTTTCAATTTTATAAAACAAAACACGGTTTTTTGGATTTACGGGTCACTTTGAGGTTACTTTAGGGGGTCATGGCACGGGGGTCGAGGGTCTCTTGGGTCATTGAGGCTATATTAACTTTTCATTAAAATAAAACTAGCAGCAAACCAAAAAAAATCCTATTTTCCGGTTTTGGAGGTCACGTTTGGGTCATTTAGAGGGTCTTGGAAAGGGAGTCTGTGTTTACCTAGGTCATGGAGACTATAGTATCGTTTCATTTAAGACAAAACTAGCAATTACAAAACTCGGCTTTATATTCGAAATACCTTCAGGTTTTCTCAGGAAGCGTTTTTCCAGAAAATCAGAGATTGTGTTTCCGGTGCTCCTCGAAGTTCCAAAACAAGAAAATTTTGCCCTAAGCCACCGCTCTTACTTGACTAAATTTGTATCTGATTTTTAAAAGATATCTTTCTGCTTCAACAAATATTCCTGATTTAAGCTTTAACATAGAGTGTATTCGCATATTGTGACAAAGTAGAATAGTTACGAGTTAGTTAACTAAATAAGTTTATGCTTTTGTTTGTGTTATGACAGTTTGTTGACAGATAAGAACTGTCAATGTCCGCACGTGTCAAACCGTAGCTGTAGTTATGTGTTAAAATAGAGCTCTGTCAGTTTCTAATACAGGAACGGTCACCTATAAAATGGCTCCGCTCCCTGTAGTTGTTCAGTCAATCGTTGGTCGATTAGTCCTCTGGAAGTCAGTCGTCAGTCGATTGTCTTGTCAGTAAATGTTCAGTAGTTTAGTAATTGTCCTAAACTAATTCAATCATTGTTAAATGTAATTTGTCGTTTATTGTCTTTTAAATAAACCATTGACCCTTGACATCGTTGTTCGTTGGGCTTGGGGAAGCGTTTATTGCATAGTTCATGCCGAGCAAGTTCATCCAGAGTCAGTAGCCCTCATTGGTAGGTCATTGACACCTATCCTAAGTAGTATTGAGCATACAGGGAAGGAAGATTCAGTCGAGTTCAGTGACCTCTGTGGTTGACAGAAGGCTGAATCGTGTCAATATTTAAACAAAAAATACCCTTTTGAAGCAATTGGAATAAAAAAAATGTGCATTTTTTTGTGTAGTTTTGTATTGATTTAGAGCAACAAAATAGTTACGTAATAAAATTTTAAGCGTTTGCTAAAATCAAATTTGAAATTGTATTTCTCCTACTTCGGGCTGTTTAGCTTTGTTGCATATTTGTGTTATGCATGTTGTAAAGATACTAATAGGACACTGAATTATGACATACTAATATGTCAAGACGCCATTTTGAAAGTTAGAAAGAGAGTTTGCCATACTGGCGGCTCATTTACTTACTCACGTTTTGAACATTTCAATTGAACTTTGAATGTGACGATTTCCCTCTCATCACTATTTAATCCCCAATCACTCAACAGCAAGTGCACCTAATCTTCAAATTCAAAATTAAAACGATTCAAACATGAATTAGCAAATTGGCGGCCGGTGGAATAGAAAGTCCAGTAATTTATTTTGATTTCCATATTTTATTTATCAATTTCCAAACCCCAAGTTAATTTTCCTAAATTTCCACAAAATTCAAAACAATTGACATCAAATTAAGCTTAAAAAAGGTTACGAAAATGAAGGTGAGTGAATTCGAACCTGCGATGTTTCAATTTACAGCAACATTTACTACAATTAGATTATAGCCTCGCTTGTTGTATACAATAGGAAAAAAATTATTATTAGTAATAAAATTCAAAACCTCAAAACTTAAGCATCTTTTTTTCTGGCGATTTGCAAAACGCTCTGTGGCCTAATGATAAATGTAGTTTCTGTAAACTCGAACGCGGGTTCAAGACCAAATACCTTACTTTTTATTATACATTTTTTTTAAACATTGACTCTACTTGATGTCGAGATTTGCTGTCCGTTGAAGTTGTATGCTCTTTAATCTCTTGAATTTTGTAATTTAGAATGTTGTTAGCGTATTGCTTGAAACACACTTTCATGGAAGCGGATTAGGTATTATCTCGTTTACAGCAAAGAAAAACTTTGTCCAGAAGATTTTACGCTCCAGCTAAGGAGCATCCACACAGTAAGGTTTTGCGTCTGAAATTTAAGAAAAATTGTTTACCAAAAAAAAATTCTATAAACAACCAGCTATGAGATTGTTTAAAATCTTCAATGATGTGACGTTCCTGGAATATTGAAACTCCCCCTTCCAGAGCCGGTCGCCCCGCTTGTTCATACCAGCCATACAGAAATAGATCTTCGCTTCTTGTTGGTTTTACAATAGGCGAAATAAAAACTGAAGAGTTATTAAGGTAAGTCTGAACGTACCCTGTTGAAAGGTAGTAGCGCATGGCAATTTGAACCGATTTTGTGTCAGCATATTGTTTAGCGATAAATTTAGCGTTTAACAACCAAATTATTGTTGGAAAGTTTAGCCTAACAAAGTATTTTTGACGTGGAATGAGTTAAACGGGTATAAACTAATGAGATCTGCCCAACAGGCCCCTTAACACGTTACAGCCGAGCTGTTTCAGCCAATCATTGCCGCCGGACCCCAGCCGTTACCGTTTTGAAAAAAAAACTCCGGCAGCGACGTAGCGGACCACCACCACCGTGCCTCTTCCAGCTTGGCAAATACCGTAGGACGCTGGCCCAGCGTCCACGGCGACCAAGGAGATCAAAAAGCAGACCCATCTAAGAGGGACGGCGGTAACACGCCATGATCTCTAAAATAAAATTCTTTGCAAAACAAAATTTTCTGTTGCATTGGTATTCCTTAAGAATTTTCTATTCTAGAAATTGTTTAGATAAGAGAAAAACTAAAAAAAATAACAGACTACGGATTGCACATTTCGCTCGCATGAGCGAGCGGAAACTGCGTTTTGGCTATTCTTAGTTTTGTTTTGATATTCAGAATATTAATTGCAGAAATTGTAGAGGTTATTATCATGCAAAGGAATTTATTGCAGATTTTTTTATTTTAGAGTTTTGTTTGTTTTGCAGATGTACGAATTCTCGTAACCGAGAATTCGAAAAAATGAAGTTTAGAAATGGAAAAAAGGGTATAATCGCTGCAAATCGCTGAATCGGATTCTACGGGGTTTTGAACCCTGTTATTTGACTAATTTAGGTAGGAAATTGAACAGATTTTAATAGAAATCAAAAACGGTTTAGAAAGGGTGAGTCAGGACTTCGTTCGAGATGCTCACAGAACGGAGGTCAAAGCCTAACTAAATGGAAAACGACACAAAATTAAGATAAAAGGAAAGGAATTTGAACAAAACGTATTTTGTCGACAAGTTTTGTTTTTTTGAAATAGGGCTGGAAAAACCGCCACTAGATGACGCGGTTAACTAAAATTAATTAGAATTGACCATTGTCAATTCTACAAACAGCAGAGATTTTTATTTCGGAATTTTTCCTGCAGAGATTTTTATTTTAGAGACTATGGCATAGAACCCAGTGTTCTAGGGCCTTCGTTTACTATTTTGGTTTATTCTGACACTGAAAAGTCCATTTAGTGACCAGTGAATTTTTATGCCAAGGCTGGACTTGGATTTATACGAATGGGTTTTAAGGAGAGAATCCATTTCTGTGACGACGTTTGTGTTCAAAAGTTACAAAATTGGCCAAAGTTCAAAATCCAGAAACATTACGAGGGCAGCACAAACAGCCTAGATGTTTCACTTTATTGATTTGAGATGGCATCTCAGGTAATGGTGTGGTGTTTAAATCAACCATTCCGCTAACCTGTATTTTTAAAAGGCCAAGTAACCTTTGACCTTTTAACTGTAGAGTTAAAGCCCTTTACGGCGCTTCAGCCTCTACCAATTAATAATACACAAAATCAGACTTTATAGGCCACTACGGTGACCTATTGAGCCCTAAACCACCTTTAGAACACTCGATTACTTCAATTATGATTTATTATTCCAATTAAAACCAATCAATCACTTCAATTAATTAAGAAAATGATGATAATCCAAGATGGCAGCTCCTTTCTGGTCAAGAGGCGAGGTTCGACTGGCTTTTTGCTTAACCAAAAAGTACAATTTAAAAACAGAAGCCTAAAATCCTTTCCCGCAATTTCTAGTCCAAACTCAAAATTGAGACAAATTAGCTTTAAAACTAGTCACTTTTTAACACACTTTTAACTTAATTTTTAACTTATTTTTAAACAATTTTAAACATTTTAAACATTGCACCTATTTTAACATGTATCCTTGAACGAATGGTACTAAATAAGAATCTAATGAAATGGGTAACAACGACTCGAAAATTTGTGTATAGTGAAAGACATCGTTGTTGTTTTGTCAATTCATTAGGACTTCTAAATTGTGGCTGAAACGAATGGTCTGAATATTTAATGTATCCAGACACCTAGCTTAACGAAGATAGGATTCCGATTGGTAGGTTAGATTAAAATAAATTAAGTTGACTTAATACCTAATTACTAATTCGGTGCTATTTGCTATTTCAATCCCAAAATCCCTTGTTGAAATACACAATTTAAGAAAGAATTCAAAGGAAATAGTCGTTCGGAAAATATAGCGCAAGCAGATCGATGGACGAAAAGGCAGTACAATTCCATAAACAAGTTAATACGTTATTTTATAAATTGATAAAGCACGTTTTAATTTCTTCATTATTTCATCTCATCTTTAAAAAAGCCTCTTTGTAACTTTCAATATGACGTCACTTGAAAACATTTCCTGATTTAAAAATGAAGCAATTTAAGGAATAAAGCAACATGTCGGTGCGTTAATTGATATTGTGAATATCTTTCATAACACGAACATAAAACAAAGTGGTGACTTCATAAAATAGGGACTGTCCGCACAAAGTTGATTTTGAATAAATTATATGTAACATGAACAGCATTTGAAAAAATTTCTTTAGCCGACACATTGAATAAGATTTTAAGCAATATGAATGAATGAATTATTTATTTGATATATGGCGAACCCAAGATCAACATGATTACATTATGCATTTTTTGAATATTAGTGTCATATATTTTAAGCAATATGGCATTTGACTTTATGAACGGCGGAGGCAGCAAATTATGATTCGTTTTTAATAATTTGACTTCAACACAAAACAAAAAACGATTAGTGAAGTTTTACAATTTTAATACATTTTCACGTCTAAAATTGTATTCACCTCACAGTTCTCCTGCTAAGGCATTTTTTCTAAATATAAACCATGCTAAGCCTCAAGGAATTTTTCTGAAAGCAGAAAAAGTCCCTTTACAAAAATTTAGTCGCAAAGTTGAATTTCAGAATCTGAGCGTACAGCGTAAAGTGTCCATTTATTTTTAAGCTTGTGAGCGCGCTGGAGGCGTAATCACAGCTTACTCGGACAAACAGCATCGTGATCTATCTGAAGGTATGCGGAAAATAAAACGTAATATTCACAACGGTATAATTGGATAAAAGTGTGTTTTACTCAGGTTACTTCCCAGCTATTCAACTGTAAGTGGTACATAAGAGGAGGTGGCAAAATGGAAGGTCAAGGGTCAACCAGCCAAGGTGCTGCACGACCTCATGAGTGTGTCAAGTGCCACAAGACATTCAAAACAAAACAGACCCTTCGAAACCACTTCGTGGTCCATTCCGACGTCAGACCCCTTAAATGCAAGAAATGTCCAAAGACCTTCAAAACGAATGAGACGTTGAAGGTACATGCTGCACAGCACAGTGGTGAGAGGCCCTTCAAGTGCCTACGTTGTCCCAAAGACTTTCTACGCAAAAGTCAGCTAAACGTTCACATGCGTGGTCACACTGGACAAGGGCTCCTGCGGTGTCCAGAGTGTTCATCCAAATTCAAATCAAACCAAGCATTAAAGAGGCATTTGATAACGCACAGTAAAGTGAGCGGATTCATGTGCGTCGTCTGCAACTACGCCGCAGCGTCCCAGTGGATCTTGGATCGGCATCTTTTTTCACATACGAAGGAAAAGCCGTTCGGATGCACAGTATGTGAGAAGCGATTTGCAGATAATACACGTCTAAAGATCCATTTGAGGACTCATGCGGAAGAGCGACCCTTCAAGTGCACATTTTGCAACTACGCTGCCAACCAACAAAGTACACTTGACTCTCATCTTAGAAGACACACGCATGAGCGTCCTTTTCCATGCACATTGTGCCCAAGAACATTTAAAAGCAAATACTCATTGATGTACCATCTGAGAACGCACACGCAGGAGAAGTCGTTTAAGTGCCCACAGTGTCCCAAGGGCCATCTTACTCGTCATGCACGTCACTATTGTTAGAGAGAAGCCATTACCATGCAAATTATGGATTAGGGCGTTTGAACAAATATCAGGCTTGAACAGCCATGATTTATGAAGAACGTTTCCCATTAACCTTGTTCACATATGCACAAGCGCATTTAAAGGAAACAAAAAACATCTTGTAACGCATTCAGCATTTATCCCGTTTTGCGCAAGCGTCTTCAGATCAAACGAAAATATTTTGGAAACTCATCAGACGGAGACGAATGAGAGATCTCACTGCACTGTACAAAGATCAGATTTTTGCGATACTTTCTCGGATTACTCGATTAGTAATCGTGTGTGTGATTTTTTAGCACGTTAATTGTGCTAAAATTGTAAATATGTAATTAAGTATATTCTACATTATAGTGATGAAGCATTAGAATACAAAATTACAAATGAAATCCTTCAAGTCCTAGGAGGGGCTTGTTAAGTAAAGGAAATTATTTACAATTTGACCTAAATAAAATTTAGAAAATCTGCCAGAACAATCACGTTTGTGATAAAAAAAAATGTTTGTTTTTAAAGATTCTACCAATGTAATATTATTAAAATTACAATTTTTACTCGTTATTTGTAAAAAAAACCTCATTACACCGCGTAACGTCTTGTAACATATCGAGTTGCCTGCAGAAAGTTGCAGTTGATTGAAGGAAGTTGTAGCATACTGCCGCGGTTACTACGACGGTGTGCGAGGGGAAATCGACGTGCGTCAAATTTTAGACGTGGTGTTTGGTTCCATGGAGTGCTGTCGTTGGACATTGGATTTACTCCGATAACGACAACCTGGGCTGACATATTTAAAAACCTTAAAAACTTAAGCGCCGCGGTGTATCGCCTCGCAAAACAACACCGCAATTTTTCAAAATATGACGCAAGTGAATTTGGACCTCAACATTGAAGGCGGATATTTTTAATTACTGACCGTTGACCTTCAACTCTAACTCTCTTTTGAAAGTGCGAAACTCAGTTTGAAAAAAAAAAACATTTAAAAAAAATTTAAGTATCTTATTAATTTTTTTTAACTAAGCTCTCAAGAACCCGACACTTTGACTTTTTCAATTTGGAGATGAAGTAGGAAAAGCGTTGTGGACACTTTCTTTTTTGAATTTGAAAATCATTTACTACGAGCGTAAGGTGAGGAGTCCATTTAATTTTTAGAAAATCAAAAATTTTGTATTTTTATTTTTTGTATTTTTTGAAAATTATTGAAAATTAGAGAAAATTTGCCCTTTCAGGTTAGCGCCTCGGCTTCCTCAGCAACCGCCACCTTTCTGTTGAGCTCAAAGAAGTACAGGGTGAAGCGGAAGTAGGTCACGCTATTTGAGGACCAATATTTAAAAAAATTATCGGTCGATTTCTGTTTTCAAACTCTTAAAATGACCGGAAGTGTCCAGAAGGATGTCCAAAATTTTGTGGGTCTTTTAAGTGCCCGGTAACTAAGGTACTTGGATTTTCAAAGTTTGAAGGACCTTTTTTTAAATGGGGTCTCCCATAGGACTCCATTTTTGCAAAATTGAT
>JAQFYP010003498.1:0-10818 GCA_034694865.1 Bilobella braunerae
GTAGGCTTGCGGTTACAATCAGATTTACCGCACTACAATCAGAAATACCATCACAATCAGAAAACCGGATCTGTCTATTGTCGCTGAGCGCTTCGGAGAGCACCTCAAGTCCGCTCAAATTACGACGTGTCTCAATGACTACGCAGCGTTCTTTGACACGCTTCGACTCACTCCCAAGTTGGAGGCGCTGGAGATTTTTCCAATGTGGGGAGATGACCGGTTTGAAAACACAGCGGGAGCGGTCACTTATCCGAAAATCGAGTTGCCAGGGCTCAAATCGCTGAAAATGTCCTTCAGAGCAAGGGCTAATGGTCACTTCATGAGAATCCTGGAAACGTGCTTCCGGCAACTTGCACCAAATTTGACCTCGGTTGACCTCCGACTCAATACCGGTTTCGAATTGAGTGATTTCGAATTCACGCGCTGCGCAGAACTCGTGCGCAGTCGAAACTTCCGGAAGTTGACCCTCGGCCTACCCTTCGAAGCCAAGTACTCCGGCAGCTGGAGATTCTTGGTCAGCGAAGGGCCCTTGGACATCCAAACCTTGGTAGTATCGTCCTACAAGGGCACGGAACGGCTCGACATGACCTCTGACCTGGAATCCTTCTTGGCCAACTGCCGTGAGTTGACCTCGCTTAGCTTCGAAGGATTCGAAAAGAGGTCACTGACCTCGAGGAAGGAATGTCGAGTGCCGGTGATGCCAACGGTGAAGCAACTGAGGGTCGATGTCGCGTTCACTGTTCGTGAATATGAACGAAAACTCCACTGTCTCCAATTCGAGCCGTTTACAACCCGACAGTTTCCGAACTTGGCCGAGGTCGTCATGCACTGCCGCAGCTCCTCCGATCGTGCGCTGAAGGGATCCGACGTGCGTCAAATTTTTGACGTCAGTGACGGCAAATTCCTTGAAGTGACGTCCTTGGACGTTGGGAAGACGCCGGGTGGCACATGCTACGCTCAAGTATTTCCAAACGTTCAAAAATTGAGCGCCGTAGTAGACAACGTAGAGCAACTTACGACGATTTTTAGAAATATGTCGCAAGTCACCCAACTGGACGTTAAACTCAACGAGATATTTTTTGGCCTCCTAGAACGCATAAGCTCTTTGAAAAGTAAGAAAGTTTTAAAAATCACTTTTAAAAGTAAACTTTTATGAAGTTTTAAATCTTTAAAAAAAAATTTTTTTTGAAAGAGCTAACGACCCTGACGCTTCGCATTTACGAATTTGGAAACGAAATTTGAATGTTCGCGACACTTTCTCCCTTGAATTTGAAAATCGTTTATTTCAGATATGCGGTAAGGACTGAAACGCAAACTTTTGAAATATTTGATAAATTATAGCAATAAAAAATTTCAATTCAAAATTTTATGCAACATAGTAGATTCTGTTTTTTAGAAAATTTGGATTTGCTTTCAGCTCAACGACTACGCAATCTCACTTCTACGCAGCCGCCATCTTTCAGTTGAGCTTCTAAAAGTCGACTCTAGGCAACTTTAGCGCTTAAGCACCTTATCATCAACACAATTTACTAATTAAAATTTTAATTGAAGATTAACTATGCTAAGGGTTAAATGTTAACTGGACGCTTAATTGCTAATTAACAATTCACATCATTGAGGTGAAAGTGGAGAAAAAAGTGTTAAGGACGGAAAGTAAACTGCTCCACTCCGGCATGAATCCTTAAAAATTGTAATTTGAACAAATTATTTTTAGAATTATTTGAACAGAGCATTTGACCTCTGACCTTGCAATCCCTCAACTCTCTTGTTCCTCTCAACTCATTAAGTTAAAAATGTTGAATTAAAACTGTTCAAATCGCAATTATGTTTAAGATTTTAATGGTTTTCTGTCTAACCTGTTAATTAATGACTTTTGGTTAGTAAGGCTCGTGTACATGCGCAGTGCTGATGGAGTAGAAGCGTCAATTAACTTCATTTTTAATTGTAACTTCAATTAGTTAAATGTCATTTAAATAATCAGTTTTATGTTTTACGAATCAGAATCCTACAAGGATCCCCGCTTCGTTGTTTCTTCTGGAGAGCTAAAAAAAGAAAAGAAAAACAATTTAAAATTTTTTAAATTTTAAATTAAAACTCCAATTTAAAAATGTTTTTTTTTGTCAATCTCCTTTTTAAAAAAACATGTTCAAAACAAATTCAGCCACTCCGCCGAAGAAAAAGCCAATTCGTAAATAAAATAAATAAACAAAAAATCAACAAACTTTTTATCCAAACGTCGGCAAACGTTTTCGATTGTTGGGTCACTAACGATTAAATTACATTTAAACAATCGCATTACGTATGTGGAGGACGTTGTGGTACTTTATGACCCAGAAGCCATGTGTTTAACCTTTGACCCAGGTCCGGTGCAAGTGTTTTCAAGAAAAATCAGAGGAATGACACTGAATTGAAAGTATCTGTAATTCGGGTGTTCTAAGACCTTAATTAATTAATTGAATTTTTCATAGCTTGCCGAGCGCCTCAGGAGGGTGTCTAAAACCTAGGTCTGTGAAATAAAGCGCTCCCACCCCTAATAATGTTATTTTGGTTAAAAAATTTGTGCCAAAATTGCAGATTTTCAGGTCAACTCTCTTTCAATCCCAATCCCAAATCCGGACCTCAAACTTTTCAGTATCCGCACATCGGAAGGTTTTAGTGCTAGCACTAAAACTCGTTTACCCCTTGTGGGGGTTTGCGTGAGGGAGGGATGTAGGGGTTCCCCTATCAGGCCGAAGTTTCGGTGGCTGAAACATTTCGCCCACCGAAGTTTTTTTTATTTTTGTGGATGAAACGTTTCATCCACCGAAATTTATTTTGCTGTAGGGTTTCGCCCACCGTAGTTTCGTTGGCCGAAACGCATCATCCTCCTAAGTAGTTTTGCCCACCGAAGTCTTTTGGCTTAAACACTTTGCCCACCAAAGTAGTTTTGCCCAGCAAAGTTTTCTGGCTCAAACGTTTTGCCCACCGAAGTTTTATCGTTACTGAAATGTTGAACTGGCCCCTGAATGTTGCTGTCACAAAAGTAATGGGAACGATATCTGTTTTCTTTCCTGATGCTGTAATTTAAGCCGAAATATTACTGGCTGCCGATGAAACTTCTAGTCACTTCCAATAACTTCAACCACAAACTTTCAGCTAGTCATTATGATATGCCTTTGCAACTTTTAAGTGGACAAAAAAAACCTTCGGTGGACAAATCGTTAAAGCCAAAAAAGTTCGTTGGGCGAAAGTACTTCGGTGGGCATGACTTTTAAGCCAAAAACAACTTTGGTGGGCGAAACCCTACAGCGAAATATACTTTGGCGGATGAAACGTTTCCGCCAAAAAACTTCGGTGGGCGAAACGTTTCAGCCACTGAAACTTCGGTCTTCGGCCTAATGAGTCTCGGACTCCCCCCAGTGACGTAAAAATGCAAAAGATAAACAACAAAAATCCGACAAAACCTGCTGGGGGTTGAGGGCGGGGGCAGGGTCAGGCCTCCCTACAACCCTCGGACCCGCTTAGATAGGGCTTCGGTTTACTGCTCCTAGCGGCCCCAAACACATTTATTATGTGGGATTGATCGGGACTGTTTGATTAACTCCTAACGGTTCCCACTCCGACCTCAAAATCCCCTTCAATACCCCAAAAGTGGGGGAGGGCTGGGAGAATAGCTCAATTAACCCCAAGACCCCCTCACTGCCTCAAGTTACTAACAGTTTGGAAGAGTAGAATGATCCCCCTCAATACCCCAAGTAAGTGTGGGGGGGGGGTCGGTGGGTTCGTGTGATGCGTCCAACTTGGTTGAAGCATAATAGGATTGAATCAAGGATTCTACCAACTCCAAAAAACACCATGGCGTATTGGGGGGGGGGGTCATGGGAAAAGCGTCAACAGATTTGACAAAGGATATTTCGGGACGAACTATCATTAGGAAACTTATCTCTACAGATTCGCATTCGATCGAACTTTTTGGCTTATTCGGTATTGCGGATTTGATGAATTCCAGAGTCACACCTCTGAACTTCTTCTTGTGTAGGCTACTAACCGAACTCCCGTACTAGTACAGGAAGATTTTGTTTGGTTAGTCTACGTCACTCCTATAATTTTATGTGACAAAATTACCTGATCTACAAAATTAACGCAAAGTTGGGTTTTGAGAGTCGCAAAAAATGCCGACTTTGGCACGAAATTCAAAAAATCGTTGTTGATTTTAAAATAATTTTGAAATGGCTTTTTCTTCTGCGGAGTAGCACAATTAGTATTTAGCATTTAAACCTAATGCGCCAGGGTAGTAAAAGAGTATTGAAAATGAATCAGGCAATGAAATGATTGGGGACAAATGAGACAGATTTAAGTGGTGTGAACCGTTTAGGACTTAGAAAACTTAAGTCCGTTCAATAAGTCACTTTTAGAAAAAGAGATTTTTTTTAAAGTTTGAAAGAAAAATCCAGGGTGGGTACTTAAGGCTACTTAATAATTTCCAAATGCTATTTGGAGATTATTATTATTGGTTGATTAATAGTTTGAATAAGTCTAGCTCCTTTAGCACCTGTAATACAAATTTTTTTAAAAAACTTCAGTATTATGTTTGGGGAGAAGCTTAGGGTACTTAATTTTTTTTTAAATACTTAAAAGAAGACAAGAAAGCTTAAGCCTACTTTCAGTCTTTAGCTTTAATAATCTAATTAATACATTTTTAGGTGATATATGATTTTTGTACAGTATAAGAACTTTTAATATAATAAGCAAAATAAAATTAGGCTTAGTATATTATAAGTTCATAGATACCGGTTGAGTTGATAAGGTTAAGGTTAATAATAAGATTGTTTAAAATGTTCTTCAGAATTTTTTCTATTAAAAAACGTTTGTTTTAAAATATTTTTAAATCAATGTGTTCAGAGTTTTATAAGGGGTCCCTCGTGGTGAGCTGCCCTTAAGTCCTCCTAAGTGATACACTTTGATAAGGGCCCCTCACCACATGCATTTTCAAAGCTTATTTACTCAGTTTTAACATTTTCTCAGAAAAAAAAGGTTCGCTGTTTCAAACGTAAAATATTGCAGCGCTGTCTTTTTAATCGCTGGAATAAGGAAAAATGGAGTTAATTCGGAGTCAATCAATCGTTTATTTGACATTAGGCATAAGCCATTATCGACTCCGAGTTAATGTGGAGTTAAATTCTAGTTTGTACTTTAAAAAAATTAGAACAGTGTCCTTCTATAGCTTTTTTTTTAAAATTTGTTTATTTTCCCTATTTATTGTATTTATTTGCTTATATATTATTTATTTATTTGTTTATATTGTTGTTAAAGCATCAGTGCCAGTTAGGGCTTTATAGGACAGAAGTATAGGTGATTGTAACCGTAGTCTAGTTATTTTGGGGGAATTAGTGACATTGTGCTTTTTTGTAATTTGTTTTGAAAATGTTTTTTCAAAAATTAGAACAATATTTTCTAAAACTTTTAACTTCAAACTCCAAATTCACTTTTGTTCAAGTTGTGATAATTGAACAAAACGTTGTTTTTTTTTTCAAGTTAGTTTTTCTAAATATCGAACCCTTTTCTTTCGTGCATTTCCTGTTAATCCTGCATCAAATTCACGTTTTATTTTTTATCATCTCATTAAATTTTATTGTTAGCTCATGAACAAACATGTAAGAATTAAAATTTTTAAAGTTATTTTCAAATTTTTTATGGTATATAAAGGCATATGGTTTTTGTAATTTTTTAGAACAAAAGAGCCCTTAACATGTTTATCTAACGTCATGAACGATTTGTACCTGAGACTTTAACAATGATTTAAAAAAATAATGTACCTCTTTTCTAAAAATGACTTACGATTCTACTGTTATCCGAACGCTGAAAATTTCACAAGGCAATTATAACGTGTGAGAATAAAGACTTTGAAAACGTCATCCCATGTTGGCTCATATTAATTGAATGAAATAAATGAAATGTTCCACGCCTTGTTTCTCCTGTTCTAAAAACTTTTTTTAAAACAAAAATTGAAACAAAAGTGCTGACAGGTTGTGCGCCCCCGCATATTTTGAATCGGTAAAAATAATCGGCGGATCGTTCCGTTTTAGAGTACTATTCACTTTCTCTTCTTAAATCCATTCCGCATTTGCCTCTATTTGTTTAAAAAAAATCGCTTTGTTTGAACGACTCAAGAGAGGGACGTTTCACTTTGGTTTGAAAAAATAATTTGACAGAGATTGACCTACAGATAACAGCATGTACTTATAGCGATACCGTAAAAAAATTCAAAAAATTCAAATAATTCCTCAATAATTTTTCCAACACTTTTGCCGTAAATTGGCGAATACATAGTAAACGAGAATAACAAGCCATTTTCGACAACAATTTTATGTAAGCTAATGGACCATGACATTGTACTGTTTAATTTGTGGAAATTGTACGGCAAGAATAGAAAAAATTATCATGCGATACGATACACATTGCAAATTTGTAAGAAGTTTTGAATTCTTCACCTGGATTCTTAATAGTTCAGAGTGGCTATTTGCTAAACACTTACATACCAAACGCTTCACAAACAGCTTCTAGCTCAAAATAATACTTAAGACAAAGTGGAACAGTCATCGCCTCTTTTTTTCAAATAATATGCAAACTGGGTGATCAAAATATAAGTGAACCGCTTTTTAAAATCGTATTGAGCCACCATAAATTTATCACTCAATTTACGCCAGAGCCCTTCATTGAGATCTTAAAGTTAAAATTTGACGACAACCAGAATTTGGCATTAAACATTTTGAAATGCTCTTTTTCTTAGGCACTTAGGCAAAAAAAATGTGTGCACTTAAAATGGTTTCCAAAATTTTCCAGTTTCTCTTTAAATCTAGCTGCTGAAATGAAAAACATTTTTCATTACAAATGCACGAGTTTTTATGTGGTTTGAAAATAAGGAAATTAAAACAAGGTGACACTGTCACTCAATTAATTTTAAGCGATTTTCAACGCTTAAACGTTTTTTTTTTCAATTTTAATTAACAGCGGTCGTTAACTGTCACCGTTTGTTGCAGATCCACCAAGCTCTGTGACAGGGGCCAAGTCACTTGAGGTGGCTCGTCTTGTCCAGTTGAAAGTGACCCTCCACCAGTTGTGGACTGGTTCAAGATAAGTGACCACTTGTCACCTCCTGTCACTTTCAGCATATCACCACCTTCATCGTCATCTTCAAAGTGTCTTGGAGACAGGTTCCACGTAACGTGTGGTGTCACAATGTTATTGTAGCCTTTAAATTGATGCTCCAAAAGGCCCATGGCCACTTAAGGACCCTGTCACATTCCCTTTGGTTAACATCCCAATTGGGCCCAGAATTTTTTCACAAATCTTATTTTAATAAGGGCCTAAGGGCCTCCGAAAGTAACTCGTTTTTTTACTACAACAAATATTGTGGCTGCATTTTTATCACACTTTAGCATAAGTTTTGTTGCAATTTTCCAACAGCATGTACAAAGTGTTTCAAAATAGTATTACTACAAAATGGTATAAAACATTATAAAACAGGATAACATGATCATACTTATACAACATATGACCATGTATGTACTTAAAAGACACTGTTTTAAAAAATGATGAGCTTCCAATTCTAGGATCCAAGGTAGGTTGCAATTCCGGCAAACAGTACAGAACGTTTTATTTGAGAAAGATTGGGCAGACGTGACATCTGTAGCTTGAGTATTTCCACTACTCGAAGTTTGAATTTCTTTAAAATTGCGGCAAACCGAAAATTTTATTTGAAACTAAACCAAATTTATAAAGTTTGTAAACAAATACATATTGAGCAGTTCCGCACGTATTGCTAAAAATGTTGACAAAAACACGGTTTTCGTTATGTAATGTTTTCATTTACATTTCACAGCATCGGAAAGCTCCGAGCGATCCGGCGTCGTTATGTCTCTTCCACTTATCGCTATCGGCTTGCCCAAATTGCTCATGCTTATCGGCTTGGTTCAATTTCTGCACAAGTACCACCGTCTGAATCAGAAACAGCTCAAACAAGCGTCATGTCGGCTAAAATTAAAATAAATATTAAATATTTATATATATGTATAAATATTAAAATTTACGAGTTCGGCACATCCCGGTCAGGGTGGGAACAAATTCAACTCCTAGTCTACACCGCTCCCTCCTCCGCCACCTCCTCCAATGACCAAGGGAGTGGCACTGGTGGAGACAGCAGTGACTTCCATAGCCACAGCCACCACCATCACCACCACGCGGCTCCACCAAAATGTTCTTTTAAGATCATGTTCGTCAACCGACTTAATGCCTCGTCTCGCCTCCACTCAACTTACTTTAATTTAAGCTAATTAAAAGTTGACTCAAGTGAATCAGAAGAATGCTTGTTGAAATCATCAAAAGAAGAGGAGAGAAAAATGTACAGGTCACGGATAAGGTAAAAGTGGCAATATATTTTAATGTGTAAACTTCCAAGCCTGACAAGCCAGTCCTTGGGCGAGAAACCATCAACACTAAATTTGTTCTAAAATTAGGTGTATTTTCCTTAGCCTTGAGTCTATGCCTTTATACCAAGCAATTCCTCAAATCTTGCAAAAAAAAAATACTGCATTGAAAATCCTTTATAAGCCGAGCGTTACCTATTCGTATAAAATATGGTGTTAATTGAAGTAAATTTCGAGTGACAAATAAGAAACACAAAATAATTCCTAGATTCAGCTTTGATAATTAAAATAAATTTAACTACAATTTAAAAAGAGCATCTGTTTTTATCCCGTCTAGGTTAGCACACACTCACAAGGTTTGCTTTTTATTAGATAAGTATAAAATTTGTCCAATGCTCCCGATTTTTTTTTATAATTAGATTTAACTTAAATACAATCAGGTGAATGGATAGCATAGCACAAGTTTCTGTTTTAGGTTTTACGACCCACTTTCCTCCTCAATTCGGCTTGGAAACAAGCAGTTAAGGCGGAAGCTGGATATAATGGCTCAAAAATAAGTGTTCACTCGGAGAAAGTGACTTTTGTGGAAAAATTCTCACACCGCCGCTGAAAAGAAAATGTACTTTCTTTCCGCCACTTTCAACAGTATTGATTATGTAAAGTTTAGTTTACAAAACTAAACAAAGTTACAAAGTTTTCTGTAACAAAAAATGTTGCGCTAGCAACGTTCTTACGGAGGGATCTTGTGAAAGTGAAGGTAAGAGTGAAAGCTGTCTCCTGAAGTAAAATGGATGAATCTTTGACACAGAAGACGAGAAATTGTCACACCAACTTCCCTACCACACAGTCAGCTATTCAACTCCTGTTTAGAACACAGTTTAGAACAGGAATTGAAAAAAAAAAAACCTTTTTTTAGAAAACGTTTTTTTTTAAGAAAAAGTCAATAACCCAACGAAACATATCAGTCCATTGGCAATTGAAGCGGCAGGAGGCCCGCAGCGAAGTACTAATTGTTTTTAAATTTAATTTCAAGTCTTCAAACTAATCTCAACCTTCAAGTCAGCATTTTTTAAAGGTTTTTATTTCCTTTTCTTCAAAAAAAATGTTTGTTTTAAATTGTTAGAACGGAGGGTCTTATAACATTTTGTAGATAATTTCCAGTAGTTCATTAAGGCTTGACGTTGGAGGAAGCTTTATTTTTTATGAAAATTCTTATAAAAACGAGTACTCCTCTTGTCCTAGGACGGGTTTATTTCTCTAGTCTCATAATAAGAACGATCCACATTAACGCCCGATCCTCACTTACCGTACCGGGTCGATGCTGCGAGGGAAAAATACCGTGCAGTTTCTTATAATTAAACAATTTTAGTTGCTTAGGGAATTTTAGTGGGTGAAAATTTAAATTGTTTAATTACAAGAAACTGCACGGTATTTTTCCCTTGCAGCATCGACCCGGTACGAGTGAGAATCAGGCGTAACCCTCAAACTCTTAGACAACCAAATGCTTACGATACCAAAACGTTGCCTTTAGAAACTACCAAGAGTTTCTTAATAAAGAGTTTTTTAGAGAGAGTTTATTTTAAAGATTTTTTTTCTTAGACTCGTGTAATAATTATGTTTTATATTCAAACTAATTGTAGTCATTTGCTTAATGATCTGCGGAAACCCGATCATTACTCAATCGGGTGTAGGCTTAACGCCAAAAATTAGGAATTTTATTGGAGAAAATTTGCTTTAAAAAATTTACGAGTTTTTTAGTTTAAGTACGCGCGTCCCAGTAGCACCTGCACAGTCGATTAATCAACAATTTTTTTTAATTCAAAACCAGGTTGGGAAATTAGTGGTGTTATTTTGAAACGGCAAAAATTGCATTGGTTGAGCCGACTTCCGCTCGATTTTATGTTTTCAATTTTCCTTCATGTTTCTAAAATTTTGGCAATGTCGCCATGGGATTTGAATTTGACTATATTGAATTTGAGCGCGGTATAAGATAAAAACTTAAGTTTTAAAGTTTAAAGTTCTGAGTTTCGTTCCGAATTGAAAAAAAAAATTCAACAAAAATCTGTTCAAATAAAAAAATGTGGTAATTAAAAAAAGTTGTAAATTTATTCGTTAATTTAAAAATTTCTCTCGAGCAAGGTTTGATATCTCTCGATTTGACCTCGGACAATCACAACTGCAAACATCTGTATTGAACAGGATGATATATTTTCATAGAATTTTACCCGGCGTTGAATTACGAATTATTTAGCAAGTAAGGGTCTTATGCAGCGCAAATGCTAAAAGACTACCAGGAAACTTTTTCAGTGCTTTATTTGAGGTGATGAAATTTACAATCAATTATAGGGCTTACACGAAGAAGGGCGGACATTTTTGTTTACTCAAAATTAGTTAGGTTGCCTAACCAATTTTT
>JAQFYP010003499.1:0-10813 GCA_034694865.1 Bilobella braunerae
AATGTAAAACGACACGAAAATTAAGATAAGGAAGGAATTTTAGGCAAAACGACTTTTGTCGACAATTTAGCTTTTTTTAAAAAAAAAAAAACCGCCACTAGATGACGCGGTTAACTACAATTAATCTGAATTGCTAATTGCAATTCTACAAACATAATACTTATATCGTCATGGCAACGATTTTGATTGTTTGTTTTGTGGTAACACAATTTACAAAGCTGTTCATTATGTTTTGAACCGCTCCCAAATTGTGCAAAATTTTGTTTAAAAGTTTTTATCAAAAGTGCATTTTTGACATGGAACCTTTCACAATAACCTTTTGACAGGGTGGTCCGGTTTAGGCCATATTCGATTTCAGCATTAGTAATGGCTTATAAATTATATACACCAAGTTTGGTCATGATCTGACACAATTGATTTTTAGATGGTAAGGGACCCCCCTTCACTTCTAAGTCGCAAAATAATTGAACTTGACCTTTGACCCCCAAGGGGTTGACCCACCAACCCAATCTTCGAACTTAGCCTTCAAATTGTCCCAAAGGTCATGTGTGCCAAATTTGAGGACGCTGTGACATGTGGTTCGTCTGCTAGCGTGTCTCGGACGGACAGACATGACGGGCACATAAGCCCTGGCTCGGGCTAAAAAGCTAACATTATCGTCTGCTCTGATTGATTTCTTGGCGTTAACGTAACCTATGACCACTGACTTGACCTCTCAATGTTTCCCGACCTTTAACCTCTTACTAGAATATTGAATGTCTCTTGATATTTTACCTTTTATTTGAATTGTGAATACTTTCCGAGCTTTGACCTTGACTTGAATTCTAAAAGGTTCCCCGAGCTTTGTAAATTAATTTTAATCTCATCGAAACTTACACCACAATGTAAATATTTTCTATTATTTTTTTTTGTAAATTGAAAACAGTTTGTCGCCTTTTTCAATCGCCCTTATCGAATTTTCGCGGTTGGATTGGATTCAGGACAGGGGTGAGAAGGCCGAAATTTTCTAAGTCGGAAAAAAAAATTCTCCAAAAATTTGGAAATCCAATTGCCGCAGATAGAGGCATACTGAAAACTGATAGTTTAATTGGTTACCATTGGGTTTAACAAATTAAAGCAATGTTTTTTTGTTTACGATCGCCCAACCTTATGTGCACTACAACTGACTTGTACAAAAACGCACGCAAGCTTGTGTTGTTAACGAGTAGTGTAAATCACGATTCTTTAAATTTCGCGATTGTATGCAATTTTACCGGCATCGTATGTAGTCATGATATCGTAATTCTACTCTTAGCGTTCAATGAGCGCATAATTTTGCTCATCCAAAATGTATCGAGTTAGTCTAACGTTCCTCAAGCAACGTGTTATAGATTGTACTGATGGAGACTTTAATTTTTTAGTTAAATGCCTGTATCAGTTTGAAATGAATTTCTGATGCCAAATTTAGCCGCAGTTGAATTTCCGTTATTAAATAGAGCAAGACATCAATGAATATTGCCGCATCTTTTGATCAGTGTTAATAATTTCGATATTTTATGCACTGTAACAAGCATCATAGGCTGTTGATGGCGTGCGCTCCATTATTGTGTTACTGCAATTTCAAGACGAATTCAGGATATCGATTTTCAAGCATAGGCATTTGCGAAAAAGCGAACAATGAAAATACTTTGTTTCTGAACCTTTTGTTGTATATTAATATAATTTATCAAAAATATTATAGTTAATTTATTCCTTATATCGTCCGTCCAGCCGTAGGAAATGCACTACAGAAGTACAACTGCACTCAAAAACTCCAATTACATTCCAACAATAGAATGGTATGGTTGGAATTGAAAACTAAATCTCCCGTACCAGGGCATTAAAATAAAAACTTACATTGTGCAAACCTTTATGCAGTCCGAGCCAGGAATAATTTTTCACATGAAATTATTTACCATTATAACGTGTTCTTCAAATTGAAAATTAATTTCCAAAATTTTCTTTTCCAAAATTTTTGCGTTTTTTAAACCGAGAAATATTACCTTGGATAACATTTGAGGCGTATGTATTGTAAATATGAAACCAGATAAAATGTTTGGAAAAATTGTTAAATGTTCTTTAACTGTTCAAAATAGTTTCAAAACAAAATGAACAGTTTTGAACCATTGTTAAAAGAATTGACAGTATGAGAAAAAAATTCAACACAATGAACAAAAACTGTTAAAAGAATGAACAGTTTTAAAAAATTGTTTTAAAATTTATTTTTTAAAACATTTAACATGGTGACCGCATCATTGCCATATCTGCGTCCAGGTACGAACTTTTACGTATGCCCTGTTCAGGCCTTTTTTTTAACAAATTCTAATAGAGAATAAAAAAAAACGAATTTATATCACTATGACAATGATTTTGTTTGTTTCTTGTATATGGTAATTCAAAACTGTTCACCAACGTTTCCAAAGTGTGCGGTTAACAATTTTAAGGTGTTTGCATGGGGGGCGTTATATTACCCCCAACGCTCAGGCCTCAATCAGGGTTCACTGCGATCTTCCAGTTGTGGGACACCTCCTAGATTGCTCTGCATTTTCAATGTTTGCTAACATCTGCATCGTACATGCTAAGCGTCTTTTTGCACGTCATATTTTGGAGTAACTTTTATGGTTTTTCTCCATGGAGAAGCAGCTTGTTGATTTTGTCGAATGATATGCATTATTTAATTGAACATTTTTGTAATTTTCAAGGGATTCATATTTTGCCTTTAAAATTGTCTCAGGAAGATTTTCATACAAACTTTTTGTCCGTTAGAAAACGTAGTGATTTAAACTAATAGTTTAGGGACAGGTGTACCCTTTTTAGAATTACATGACAAATCTAAAATGATTATAGTGTAAAAATTCAATTAAAATTAAGTTTTTAGTCACCCTGAAGCTAACTACGACATTCAAATGTTTC
The DNA here is from genome assembly GCA_034694865.1 of Bilobella braunerae. Lineage (NCBI taxonomy): Eukaryota > Metazoa > Arthropoda > Collembola > Poduromorpha > Neanuridae > Bilobella > Bilobella braunerae. The sequence goes on from JAQFYP010003499.1 coordinate 2,932, forward strand.
AAACACGATTCCCAACTATTGAATTCGTGGTTACTAATTAGTAAAAATTAACTATTGGAAATTAGGTTTCACATGTACTTGGGGGTTTAAGTACGTATAAGCTAACTAAAACTTCTAATTAACCTAAAACGATCCCCCGATTATTAAATCGTGGTTAACAAACGATGAACTTTTTGAGCTTTGAATGAGCTTTAAATGCAACTAGTAGCTCTTAATTCTTGTCATTTTTAATAACAGTTTACAAATTCAAAATCGTCTTAGGTTATTCGACTGTATTTTGAATGTGAAAATAAAAAAGATTTGAAAATTTGAAATTAGCTAGAAACTTGAAGAGGTACTAATAATAAATAAGACTCTTGGCATATATTTTAGGACGGGCTTATTTTGCTAGCTAAATATGAATTACTCAGATCTTCAGGGTTAAAAAAACTATTACAATTAAAAATAGAATTAGAAGTATGAAGTTGGTTCAAGATTAATTTTGTCATCTTCATCCACGGCAGGAACGTTTTTCAGTTGGGTAAAATAATTAATTGTTAAAAATTACACCGATAACACGATTCAAGACTCTATATCATTGAGGGTTCTTTCCCCTCGAATGTTTGCTTTATTTAAGCCGTCGGCGTTATAAATCTCATTATTAAGGCGTTATCATTTTGACTGTCTGCATTATACTGCCTATCCTAAATCTGTGCAGTGTATTCGGTCAAAGTCAAATAAACCCTGACATCAAAATTAATTCCCATGTATGACTCCTGAAAATGTTGTCCTACACAAAACAGTATGCGTAACACTTCCAATATGTAAAGCAGCGTTGTTTGACATTGAACATTGACATTGACAATGCTATTGAGGGTCGTATTCAGAATTCTCACAAGACTATTGGGTAATCTATCGGCTATTTTCATATCCTATGAACTTGTACACTTATTCACGAAGATACAATCGAGCACACACAAAGTCAGAGGCAAGGTAATTCTAGACTACTTTCTGGTCAAGTGGCAGATCATGAGATTCTAATTCCCGTCCTCAGGCTGGCTAATGGAGAGAGACTAAATCTCTAATCAACTAGACCAACGTTTTCAAGAAGTAGCTTGCTAAGTTTTAACTGCGCATGCTAATATAATCTATTTTATAAAACATGCTAAATCTATTATTTCCCAATTTCCTTTTTTTTTCACTACATTTAACTCCATTAACTAAATTCAAACTAGATTTTAACTAGATTCTTTAACTAGATTTATCTTCCCGCTATCCTCCAATTGTTATCTTGGTTCTATTTAGTCTGCTATTAGAGTTTTCAGAGAGAAACGTCCTGAAATAAGAATAAATTTTCTATTGTGAAATCTAGATCAAATTGGAAGTAATAAGCTGATATATTTCATAATTGTGACGCATTCGGCGTTAAAAAAAATGGTTTTATAATTCAAGGATACTGTCTAGCATTCCACTGAATAATTTAATTTTTCAGGGCTTTTCATAGAAAAGTTACGTATCGGTTATTTTTAGGAGCTCACCTGTTGACGTCTCATATTAAAATCAACCGATTTCAACATACATAAGTTGCTTTTTTGCTTCAGATTTCAGTTAAGTTAGACGATTTGTGTGTTATCTAAATTGGAGAAAAAAAGTCATGAAAGCCTTTGGCCTTTGCTTAGAAGTGTTCTGCATTCAACTTGCAGTCAGCATAGTCCCAGCACTTGGCGAGAACTGGAGTTTGGGGAATTTCGGCTCTAAAAACTGCTTAGACCAGTTGAATGATAGACAACTCACTGTGTCTACCTGTGATTGGTCGAGTGAAACGCAATTTCTTAGCGCAGAAATCGAAGTTGTAAGCAAGCACTTTATCTACTCAAAATTGTATTACTGAAACTTTGCAGGTTGTTGGTCTGCTTCGTTTGAATAATATAAAACACAAACGCTGTGATATATTTTGTTTACACGTCTTATAATTTTGGCTAGCATATGCAAGTGCCTTTTAAGTCAGCTACAATTATGTGCTAAGCATGCCAGTACTTTTCCTTTTTAAGTACTGGCTCTATTCGTAAAATATCGTTGTAAAAATGTAGAACATTATTGCGAGCTTTGTTTGGAAACCTAATTAAAAATATTACAAAAAAAATAAAACGTGTCCAACCCTGCAGGTCGACGGGAATGAGTATGGCGCTATACAGTTCTTAAGTACGCAAAAGGTGTTGGATGTCGCGGATATGGCCTGGGGGGTTGACGCTGAGGTAATTCAGTGGGAGTACAAATCTTACAACAACGCAAATCAGATGTGGAAAACTCAGAATTGCTCTGCAAACGGCTTCTGTCAAGTCGTTTCCTTTTACAGCGGCCACTGCCTTGCTGAAAAAGGGCCAAACGAAAACGCACCAAGAATAATACAACGCAAGTGCAACAGCACCGATATTTACCAAACATGGTATTTTGTACCATCAGAGTAATCGAGTCATGCTCAGCCAGAATCCAGTTGACTTGGATCAATTTTTAAACCTTCATTTATATATAACTTTGCTTTAATTTTTTTTTTTAATGCTAATTGACTAATAGAAAAGGTACTTCTCATATGAAGAGGTATAACACTTGTAATTGGACAAATTTCTCTGTATCCCAACATTGACCCCCAAATTTTAAAAATGACTTATCAAAGTAAAATTCTCTTGATTGAACACTTACAAGCACACCGCGTGTCGTGATTCCTTCAGATTGAGCTGAAACTTGGTAAACGTGTTAAGCCAGTCATAAAACTGACCCCTAATTTTTATTTTTTCTCCATGGCCAAAAATTTAAAAAAAATTTGAAAAAACGATTTTGAGATGGTTCCGGAAAACCTTATGGGATTTAGCACGTAATATTTGAAATTTTACGTGGTCCCCCGTGTCTAAAATCTCAAAAAGTGAATCTTGAACATTAATTGTATTTGAATAAATTCGTCCAAGTACGTGTTCATAAATATGCATATACACGTCCAAATTTCCGTGTTCACGGTTCACTTTTTAAGATTTTTGAGAGGGGGGACCAGGTATCTCGAAATCGTTTTTTTGAAATTTATGGCCATGGAGAAAAAACAAAAATTGGGGATAAGTTTCATGATTGGCTTAACGTGTTTACTAACAAGGCTTAGGCAAGACCTGCTAAATTCAGAAAAATCCCAAATTTGTCCAAAACGCTTGTTTTAGTGAAGAATGAAATGTAAATTTTTATTTTTACTCCATGGCCATAAATGCGCGCGAAATTTGAAAAGAATGATTGCCGACTCTCCAAAACTTCAAAACCTTATGGCAATTTAGCCACGATTTTCAAAGTTTCATGTGGTCCCCCCTTTGCCATTTTCTAATTTTGCTTCACAATGGAACTGGATCAGAGTGATGACAGAGCTCCGGAATTTTGTCAGGGAGTCTTCGATCTCGAACCGGTATTTTAACCTGAATCTGGTACTTTAAAACTTTTTTCACTTTCTTCGGACTCGAACCGATATTACAAACCCAAAACGGTACTTTGAATCTTTTTTCACTTTCCTCGATCTCGAACCAGTATTTCAGACTCAAACCGGTACTTTGAAACTTTTTGCACTTTCTTCGATTTCGAACCGGTATTCTGGACTGAGACCGGTACTTTGAAACTTTTTTCACTTTCCTCGATCTCGAACCGGTATTTCAGACTCAAACCGGTACTTTGAAACTTTTTGCACTTTCCTCGATTTCGAACCGGTATTCTGGACTGAAACCGGTACCTTGAAACTTTTTTCGCTTTCTTCGATTTTGAACCGGAATTCCGAAGTCAAACTGGTACTTTGAAATTTTTTTCACTTTCCTCAATCTCGAACCGGTATTCCAAACTCAAACCAAAACTACTAGCGTGAATTAAAAATTACTATTAATAAAACAGAGTTGGTAGTCGATGAGTCGTCAGGCTTCTACATCATCAACTTTTTTATGGTTTTCTACAAGTGAGGTTTTTCTCGAATGTCGCGGGTTCGAATCGTGGCTTTTGCGTTTTATTTTTCACTTTTCTCACACTTTTTTCCCATCGTCAAAATTATTTATCCAATTATCTAATTGTGATTTCAAAAAGTTATTATTGATAAACAATTAACAATAATTAACTTTTTGAAAATGAGTTTGACATGTAAATTAGGGTGTTTGCGTACGCTGAAGCTAATTGTGACCTTTAAATGGCTCAAAATCGATTCCTAATTAGTTAATTGTGATTAATAATGAATAACAAAAATTAACTTTTGAAAATTGAGTTTGACATGAAAATGGGGGTTTTACGTGCGCTGAAGCTAACCAGGACCCATAAATTGTCCAAAGTCGATTTCTAATTAGGTAATTACTAATTAGGATTCAAAATTAACTACATTTAACTTTAAAAAATTGAGTTTGAGGAGGTTTAACGTACGTTGAAGCTAATTATGACCTTGAAAGATCTCAAAGTTGACTTAGAATTATAATTAGTTAATTAACATTAATTAATGTTAAATTAAATACTCCTGTCTTCCTTTGCTAGTAAAAATATAAATGTCAGTTTCTTTAGATGTCCATTGTGGAATGCATCAATTTTTGTGCGACCTTCAACCTAAAGGAATCGTGAGCTGCCTGATGCCAGTCATGAGATTCTCGAGCCCAATTACGAGTTGCGCAATACGTATCATGCTGTCATTACATCGTATCATTACAATCGTTAATTGCTAAATTATGCTTGTTAAGTGCACGATTACTTGTCCCAGCACTAAAAGAGCCTAATTAATAACCAAACTAAAATCTAGCTGTCCTATAAAAGGTTAATACTTCACAATCTGAATGCATAGACAATTTCTTGACAAAATATGAGTATCGGTTAGTTTTTTATGAATAGATTTTGGAGTAGTTCTTTTTTTTTTTATTAGCCAGCCTGAAAACTTGGGTTCAAAATCCTGATCAGTCACAAAAATGGATATAAAGTTTTCCTATTCTGGCGTCTGATTATGTATGCCGTACCTTTGGGATTGGTTAGGCAGCACGATTAGAGGAACAAGAAATGATCCAAAAAGTTTTCCAAGTGGCCTTGTAAGAATTTTGCAAAGGAGTCCTTCCTACCGTATCCTTTATTTCTACCCACACCTTCACATGTTGAAAAAAACACTATGCAGGTATGTCAAATAAGACTCATTTACAATGCAATTAGCAGAATTTGTTCATACTTGATGTAAATTTTTAGCTGTAATTACAAAATCCAACCAAATAATAAGTATTACAATAAAGGCCACAGTCTATTTTTTATTAGTTAGTTTGAATAATAAAAAGAAAAAGAGTAATAGTAATGTTTTAACTCTCAAATTGTATCTCGAAGATTAAAAATTAATATTAAAGGAACGTAATTTGCGACATTTTTGCATAGCGGTTGGTGAACATAAAAAAAGTGGGTAGAGATATGATAGGAAGGACTCATTAACATACGTGTATGTCTTCTCACAGTTGGGAAACAGAGGCTTGACGATTCCTTGGGAAAATCAATTGAGTAGACGTTTTTGTGGCTAATCTAGGGATTAGAAACTAATTGAAGTAAATAGAAAGCGATAGATATTTTAATTTATTGACGAAAGGGAAAAATGTTTTAAAGTACCGTTTTGGGTTCGTGATATTGGTTCGAGTCTTAAGAAAGTGAAAATTCGGTCCAGAATACCGGTTCAAGATCGAAGAAAGTGAAAAAAGTTCCAAAGTACCGGTTTCAGTCTAGAATACCGGTTCGAAATCGAGGAAAGTGCAAAATGTTTCAAAGTACCGGTTTGAGTCTGAATTACCGGTTCGGAATCGAGGAAATTGAAAAAAGGTTCAAAGTACCGGTTTGAGTCCGGAATACTGGTTCAAGATCGAAGAAAGTGAAAAAAGTTTCAAAGTACCGGTTTCAGTCCAGAATACCAGTTCGAGATCGAAGAAAGTGAAAAAAAGATCCAAAGTACCGTTTTGGGTTCGTAATATCGGTTCGAGTCCGAAAAAAGTGAAAAAAGTTTTAAAGTACCGAATTCAGGCCAAAATACCGGTTCGAGATCGAAGACTCCATGGCAAAACTCCGGAGCTCTGTCATCACTCTGATCCAGTTCCATTGTGAAGCAAAATTAGAAAATGGCAAAGGGGAGACCACATGAAACTTTGAAAATCGTGGCTAAATTGCCATAAGGTTTTGAAGTTTTGGAGATTTTTTTTTTTCAAATTTCGCGCGCATTTATGGCCATGGAGTAAAAATAAAAATTTACATTTCGTTCTTCACTAAAACAAGTGTTTTGGCCAAATTTGGGATTTTTCTGAATTTAGCAGGTCTTGCCTAGGCCTTGTAAGTTTAAAGTCAATCAGAAGGAATCGCGACGCGCGGTGTCCTTGTTAGACACAATGATTGCAAACTCAAATAAATCCGGTATATCCAAATCTATTTATTTCTGAGTCAATTATTTTTGGTAAAGACTAAGGAGATTGGAATTTTGAACAGAATATTTAAACTTGTCATGGCACTCAAGGAGAAAAAAATTGAAACAATCCATAGGATGTATATATTGACAACATTAACAAGTTTCAGCATTCTGGGAGCTCGCGCATACCTTTGGAGAAGTTGTTGAATGGCTTCCTTGCCTTCCTTGCTCTTCTAACACTAGTTCATACCATTTTGACCACAGTTGGTATATACTACCTTCAAACAGTCTTAGGATTCCAAAATATACTGTGCTGTTGTGGACGTAGTCGCTCAGTCGTGTGTGAATTGATCAATTCGAGATGAAATGATGAGATGTGAGGATGATTGAAACGAGGATACTAAAGTTGATCAACTTGTGTTTGATTTCGTTTAATTAGAATTAGGTTAATTGATTAAATTGAAGGAGTTTCTTAAATTATTTATTATTTTAGTTTTATTATTTAAATTATTATTATTTTTAAATTTCGGATCGAGGTTCATTGGCGAGGTACCGTCAACTTCCGGTACTATAAACTATAAATAACTTTTATTTGTACATCAAATAACGAAGGTGAATAAAGGTCACAGAGAGGTCAATGACAGTCGACTAGAATTACGATAATGAGTAGTGCCTAAACGTCGACTCGGGACTGACTGCCCCCACTAACTACATGAGCACTCCTATTTATAGGCAGTGTTCCGTCGAACAGACAAATGTAAATATGACCTCTAAAGGAAATGCAGAACTGATAAGGACTACAAACTACTACTTGATTTCCTAACCAGCGAGTGCCGACCTGTGCACACCTACTTCTCCCGTCTCAAATTTTCAGCGATTTTTTGTGCCAAAACCGCAGTGTACACAGAGTAAGCATCCCTGACTTTACCTTTTGTGCCGCCTACCCTTCAAGTACATCAAAAAAGTTTGGTCACTGAGGAGTTGGTAACCACTTTCCAAGGTACTTTGCATTTTGAAGATTCTTGTGCCTGAACATTTGGTCACCACACATCGGCACTTTTTGACACTCAAGTAATCCATCATCCTCTCAGAAGCAGAAATCTAATTCGACTAAAGTGGAGCTTGTGGCATATCTGATCGCATAGATCTGCCCCTGTTTCAACGGAGCCCAACATTTTAATTGACAAGTTAAGTCAATTAATTTCACTTAATAATTTCACGCTATTTAAGAAAACTAAACAGCTCAAAAGAAAGATTTCAGCTCTCCTGCTCTGTACCCGTTTCATTTTAAGCCATCGATGGCGGTAAAACGGTCGCCAAACAAACTCTTAATGTCCCAGCCTCCAACACCGTCCCAGCACTCTGAAAAAGGGACCAAGAGATCAATCGAAAATCGCGACGAAGATGGTGATCAAGGTCAACCGCCCGGCAAAAAGCAAAACGTTGCGGTCGTTGATGCTCAAGATATCCACTCCATTATGCTGAAGATTCAAG
>JAQFYP010003500.1:0-10813 GCA_034694865.1 Bilobella braunerae
ACACCGGGACTCGAACCCGTGCCCGTCCATTGGCTAGAGCTCAAGGCTCTAACCACTTGGCCTACAAGAGTTGGACCCAACTTCAAGACTAAAATTAGCATCTCCCTTGTCCGAGCACGGGTCCTTGCGCTAGTTTAATTAATATCACATGTATTTGGTAGATGCATTTAAAGTTAATCTACTTAACATGCGTTTTTGAATATTGTTGTCAGTTGTCACGTGACAGTTGGCAAATGCCACGCAATGCTAGTTTCCGCACTCCTTTTAATGGTAAAAATTAGCAAAATTCTATCCCAAGTTTGTCTCATTAGTAACTTCCAAATTTCAAATAATTGATTCCTAAACGTTGCTGTTCTAGATCACCTGTCTAAGTGACCCCTTTTCAAAAACAAGCCTTAACTGAACACCTTTTTTAATGAACGAGCTTCACATTCCAAAACTGATACAAAATCAAATTTAGCCGTTTTTTTTTCTAAATTCTTTGTTTATACACAAATCTTCAAGAATATAAAATTTTAAAATGATTTGAATTGTTTTAAAACAATTTGAATTATCTTAACAAATTTCTAAAAAAAATGTTTAGAAAGCATCGATTTTAATAGGAAAAAAAGTCGGTCTAATTTGACGTTTTGCGTTAATTTTGCGTCAAAAAAATTTTTAGTAATGAGATACAGATTTCAAATTGCCTTTTGTTTTTGCTCAAAATCTGTTTTTTTTTATTTCCCTATTTTAACTTTTATAGTATTTTGAATTAAAATTTGAACGCGGTTTCCATGTCGCTCAAGAAGTTGCCATGAGACAAAGTGCCTGTAATAATGCCATGTATACGAGAAAGAAAGGAACAATGTCGCTGTAAAGAAAGTGGTGCAAAGTTTCGGCCACTAAACTGGTAAAAAATGGCGTCTCTCTCGTGTGAATGATATTTAAGGACGCGCCATTGCCATAACGTAAACAATTAATTAATTGGTTAAATCCATTGGAAAACAAATTTAAATGAACGCTTTCAGTCTGCATCTATTTAACTACATTTGGTTACCAAAATACGTGTGTATGAAAAAGAAAGAACCCGAATTCAACTTAAAAACAAAACAAAAAGAAAACAAAGATTAGCAAATGTTTACTTTGTTGTTCTTAAATATTTAGGACTGCAATTGTAATCCGAGGTCAAGTCAACGTTAAAGGGTCACGAAAGGTCCCGTCAGAGGTCAAGTCAAGGCAGAGGTTCTTTGATTTGTACTTCAGACAAAAAGTCTGAAATTAAGAGATTTTATAAATTCTTCGAATGTCTTATAATACAAAAGCTAGTGTCCTTAATCTCATTCGTATGTCGAAGGGTCATTTTGGGGTGAAGAAGGCCTCTCGGGTCATTGTAACCACCTTAGTTGTCGTTCGTGAAAAAATGAAAGTATCACAAAGAAAAGCATCCCAATGTTACTCGGTTAGAGCAAAAACATTATTGGGATCATTTTTTATGATGCCGTAGAATGATATTCTTGGATTGGAACTTTGAACCGAAAGGGGATTCTGGGAGTCAAACCAAAATAAATTTGAACTAGGCCGCATATCAGAGACCTCGTAACTGAAAACAGCTTTGAGATGTTGTGTAGTTCTTGAAATAATCGTGATATTCAAACAGACGGACAGACAGAGCGACAAAATGAAGTAGCTATTGCTTTATATCCACTATTTACTACTTTGGCTTTGAGTCGGTCTTGACTGCCTATTTTTTTTGTTGCAAAGTTCAAATGTTGTCCAGAAACATTGTTATATTTTTCTGCTTCATTAAAAATTTTATTATTGAAAGTCTTCAAATTTGAAATAGTTTTGAAGTTAAGGGACAAAAAGAATAGAGAAAAAAGTAAATTTTGGAGGCGTGTTTCCATGTACATGGAGATATTTTTCAGTATAAATCCTGTTTGCTGTGCTCTAAAGTGTCTATTTTCCATGGAAGTATTCTGCTGAATTGTAGGTGGTCTGCAGCGAAAATTATAGGTAGATTTATTGAATGAAAATTTTCCACAAGGTAACTTACTCATCATATGGCCATGGCAACAGGAATAACAATCCCTTAAAAACATTTGTTTAGCAGGAAATATACTCATGTGAAATTTTTAGCTTTGTTCTTTATTTATTTTTCATTTTTTAGTAATTAATTCCGTAGGTGTATCCGTATATATCCGTAATTCAGTTTATACGTATCCCATTTTGCCTCATAGTCAAGTTGATACCAGGCAACTACAATTTTTGACCAAATGTAACACTCAATGAAAAAACTTTCACAATTATCTCTAATTGACCAGACTTGGTGATACAGGAAAAAAGTCAATTAATTAAGAATCTTAATTTTTAATTATTATTTTAATTAAATGAAAAAAAAAATAATTTTAATTAGGTTATGTTTTCCTGTTGCCGCTGAAAAATTGCAAAAATTGTGGTCAATGAAATTTTTTTGCAATTTTGACACTTCACCATGCACCATGTCACAATTGCACAAACTATTTTTTACGCAAATTGACCCAAAGAGTTCCATGAGGGCGACACAGAAGTACAGATTGTATGTCTTGTTCAAACAGTGATTTTTCAAAATTTAAAATTGATAATTGATTCTAATTGATAAAGAAATGTAGAAATAGTCCGAAGAGAATTACCTAGAGAACGATTTTTTTTAATAAGAATAAGCTGCTACACTATTTTTCTTTACAAACAATTTTACAACAAGCACTGAAGTTTTTAAAAACTTTTTAAATAAAATGAGTTTAAAAAAAAACATCAGTCTAAAATACAGTCTATAAGTACATAATACATAATTATCTAAAAGTCTCACAACTAATTCTAGTAATCAAACATGTAACCTAAGAACCTCAGTCCTTGTTGACTAGGGCATTTGCCAATTGTCAAATAAATAAAATCATCATCAAAAAACATCATTTTACAAAAAGGTGTCCAAAAAATTTTGAATATGGGAAATTTGAAAAGAGTGTTTAGATTTTTTTTTAATTTAGAAAATAAAAGTGCGTGCAGATAATGGTTTGAAAAGTGAAGGTGCCTTCCGTCAATTCTCGGCTGCGAGCATCACTCCAGTCGCACTCTGCGCCACCCACCCCTTGTACAAATTGAATGTAGTAGTTCTTCTCAACGCACTTCCCTTCCCCAACGTTCTGGCTGATCACTAATGTGCAAAAAAATGCTCTGTACATTTATACTTACTAAGCTTAACATTGAAAAGAAAAGTCCGATAATATGTACAAATTCTCTTTTAAACAAAGATTTGCGTAATAATATACAGTGCATTTTTTTCAAAATCGGTTGCTAAATGAGCCGTCTCTGATGTGCCTCATAATGACGCGAAACAAAAATTAACTGCCATTTTTAAGTTACGCGGTTGGGATTTTCATTCCCGTATTTGCGAAACGCACTGTATCACTGGCTTATTAGTAGCGGAAGCGAAGCAAAAGCTACTTATGTTTTCGTCAAGTCTGTCTGTCCGTCTGTCAGTCTGTCTGTCTGTTTGTCTGTCTGTCTGTCCGTCCGATAATCACGATTCCAGCCCAGTTCAAGTTTGTTTCAGTTTGACCGGAAATGACCCCGTTGGGGGTCAAAGGTCAAGGTCAAAGATATTATTCTATGACAACATGGAAAATTACAATTACAAAAGTTGTTTGTCTTACGAAGATTAACAACATTTGTGTAGGACACTTTTCTCTGTGACCCTCCAATGACCCGCAAAATTACTCCTTGTGCTCAAAATGAGTTTTCAAAGTCAAACTCTACTTTTGCATGAAACGAAAAGTTATGATGGTTTAAATGACCCCAGAAATCATTTCACCCGGAAATAGGCCTTGACCTGTGAAAGTTTGGACTTCTGTTTTCTAGTCTAATGATTTTATTATGTTTCTAATTCTAACTTTCCAACTTCCGCTACTGGTTGACCGTTTTACCACGGATTATTTAAAATGTGTTTGCTCGCAGTTTTGAAAGTGCAATGTATCTCTTGTTATTAAAAATTGCACTGCAGTTATTTTGAAACGCACTGTATGTTTTGCGATTTAAAAATGGCGCTGCAGGATATTGTGAAACACGCTGCACATTTTAAACTCCAAATAAAAAAAAACACTACTTTACAGAAACAATAATTTTTTTATTAATTTTTTGTTTTAAATTTGAAAAAAAAAACCTACTGCATTCGGCGTGCCGTTTAGTAATTTTTATATAATTTAAAATATTAAATTATATACTTAAGTATGGCGAATATTTAAAAGTATTTTAAAAATTTGAAACTTCCAGCATTTTTAGGCGCGTAAGTACACTTGTTTAGAACATAAAAAACTGCCATCGGGACCTTGACCTGGTTCATGTCACGTGGGAATGAGGATTCAGGCAAAAACGCTGCGGCGGCTCGAAAGACACTTAAAAAAAATCATAGTTTAAAAACCTAAATTATGAACATTGGAAGCCAAAAAGCGTAGTAGGCTCTGGTCAGCTGAGGTCAACGACCTTTCATAACGGCTGAGGCGAGTGGCTGAATTTGAAGCGATTTGAATTGCTCCTGCTCCGGCCGTTTTATTGGCTACGCCTACTCCTGGGACACTGCATTTGGTGCACTTTAGATAAGTTTCTTGTGCAAATTTAAAAAAATGAACAAATTATCGGTCAACTGATTCTAATTAAACAATTATTTCTACAAGATGAAGGTGGTGCTAAAAGAAATATTAGAACAATAACTTATAAATAAAGACGGAAGCGTGCGTGACGGTGGGTGGGGTAGTGGGGAGTGGGGGATTGGAGTTTACATGTACAGAGTTTTTTCCTCAACACAAGCGAGTGGACGGGAACACGCATGCGCAACTCTTAAAGTCTTTTCTAATTCAGTTGCAATTTAGCCGTCAGAGAGGCAACATCTTCCTCCAAAAAAATAAAATTACACTTTTTTTTTGTTCTCACCCGTCCTGCAGGACGGGAGTCTACACTCGTTAAACATAATTCTTTGTTTGGATATATTTATTTTATTTTGAGAATTGAAAAATTCATAGAATGAGGAAATGATAACGTGCCCAACTTAACATGTTGTAAGAATCAAACCTCACATAATCTAATTTAATTTGCCTTTGATAGTATACGTGGAGCCTAATCTAATGCCATGATGACTCATTTTCTAATCCAAATTATGCTACCCACTGTATCCGACTTATAATAAATACAATTATTTATATTAGTTCAAAGTACTGTTGTTGAGCTTTTTTTTAAATTACTTCTGGTAAAAGTCGAAAAAATAATTGCGTAACGTGACATTAAATAGCGCGAAGAACTTTTGTGATAGAGGAGAGGAATTTGAGGAAACGTAGCAAGTTTCAAGGTTACACAAAAATCGTCCGCTTCGTATCTATATGACTCTGGATACGTCTTCTGTTTTGTGCTTAATTTCTTTCTCTATTTAAATCTCCTAGCAGCAAAATGTTGCCGCGAAGCGGCAACTGCGGCTAGTTAATAATTAATTTGGCATTCAAGTCGGCCATCAGCGAGTAGTCGAGGAAGTCGGATGCGGAGCGAGGCGTGACGCAGGAGGCTGCGCAAAAGAAGCTGACGACGCTAAACTCATACCTTCAAATCGTTTCCATAGCGGACTTTCCACTCTGGGAGCGTTTCTGGTCTTCGTTCTTTAGGCATGCGTTTTTTAAAACATATTTTGAAAAAAAGAATTGAAAGACTTTTTTTTTAGAATTGCACAACCGTTTGCCATTAGCTCTGTCATCCTTTTTTGCCTTGTTTTCGTCATTTGTGAGGAAGTTGTATTTCAAAAGTCGGCTTCTGGAAGAGCTCATGGTGACACTTGGAGGGGCCATGACCCTTTGTCTCCGGGTTATGTCCTCCAAGTTGGTGTCAGGGGTTAACTATCCTCAAGGTCAAGGACGCCGTGACCCCGCCCAAGGTCAAGTCATCCATTACGAACCGAGAGTAGTCCAACATCTCAACTTCGCTAGTTTCATGAGTTCCATGAGTCCAGCCTTTATGTCACACTGTTAATAACTGTGACAGCTCTATCCTGTGACAGCGCAAGTCCACGCAGCTACAAACACAAAAACTTGTGCATAGCTCAAGACTTCATTCGAACAGCAGATCATAGTTTTAAAAAATGAAAGAACGATGTAATTTTAAAAAATTAGCCAGAAATTTTTATACGCTGACAATCAAGTTTATTATTTATATTTGTATTGATATTATTATTATTTTATTTACTTACAAGGCATGCTCCGCCGTTTCACTGCAATTTTTTGGTTAGTGCTCTATTCCCGTACAATTGATTTAAAAAAAAATATGACTAATCCAAGACTCGTACCCAATCCAAACAACGGTTTGCTGATTGAAGTTCCACAGGAAGTTGACGAAATTAGGCCAATATTCCCATACACAAAATTTTAAATTTAAAAGAACGCACATTGCACTATGTAAACCTATTTACAAAATATAGAGTGATTACAATAATTAGATGCCATTACATTTAACAAGGTTGTAAAACTCTTGTCTAAATTTGCTCCCCATCAGAACGTAGATTGGAAAGTTACAAGCTGAGTTTAATGCATACATCAATTGGAAAGCTACTCCAAAGAATAACGAAAATATTCCAAAAATATAGTAGCACACAAAATATAAAACGGCAAAAATCTGACTCAGGAAAAACACCAGGGCAACTACGAGGCAAATTTTCGTAATTCGCCAGTTAACTGAACTGTGCTCTGTCACATTGCTCCTCAATTTCCTCGCTTTTATCACACTGCAAACTATTGTGGTACTGCAGTAGACAATCGTTATTAGCGGAACAACAAATTTGAGGAAATACAAACTGACTAAGTACATAAAATGCACAAGTCTACCGGAATTTGTTCCAAAATAACCATCCTCCCTACCAAGCCTGGGACTCAAACCCTTGCTGTAGTAACCAAAGATGAAGTAGGCAATGTTGTGAAATAATTCCAGACCTACAGACGCCACCAGCGCTCCAGCAACAGCCTACCGAGCGTTACTTTTGCTGCAGAATTGTCGTGCTTTGAGTGGGCGACATACGGCGACATGTCGCTCGAGGCTGACTAAAGCTGTCAGCAGTGACGACCATGATTGACCTGGAAAAAATTGAAAATGTTTAATACACTTCAATTATGAAGAAACAAATTAGGGTTGTTCCTAAATTACTTGGATGCATTGTATCAATCATCCCAAGGGACTGAAAATTTCAGTCCTTGCACACTGCAATTTTTTCAAAAAAAATTTCTGGGTTAGATTTTTCCAAATCCCGACTTCTTTTTTATTGTTTTAGAACGTCAGGGGAAATTTTTTGAATCAATAAGTTTTCAAACGTTTCGTTTTGATGATAAAATTTTTGCTCAAAACGTACAAAACAGTTAGAATCACTACGGCTTATTTACACTTAGAATTTCTTGAAATATATGAGTTTGGAATTAGAATATTTTTTCTGTAGGACCGTGGTTGGTATCCGCACATAACTTAACCTAGATTTGACTATAGAAATTAGATGTTAGATTTGCTCACCTGAAAGTAGGATAAAGGACACAAGAGTTAAAAACAATTCATCCGCATTCGGAAATAGCTCACTGAAAATCGTCCATGTATACGATCTTATGAAGCCAACCAATACCATAGAGTCTGCAGTGGCGAGGCTGAGGAATATTGTGTCAATAGAAGACTTTGATTTCCTCTTCACAAAAATGACAATGCTAATTGCATTTCCAATTACTCCCAAGATTAAGCTTAAAATGATTACAATAGCTACTGGAAATATGTATAATGTTTCCATTTTTGCAATAGTAGTAGTAAGTACGAGTAGTTTTAAGTGAGACTAGTTTATCTGCAACGCAATTACTTACTTACTGATATCGAATTTAAACTATCATTAGGTTAAACCGCACAATTTTTAATGCCACATAGTTTTCATAATGATTTTCCGGGAATATTAGTTCATGATGGCATTTGCTAATATATTTGCTTGCTTCTGTGTTGCTTTTACGCCTTTTACTACGCAGCAGGAATCCAAGGAGGCGGAGCTTACGAGTTGAGACGAGCCAATCCTACAAGTGGATGGGAGGTTAATGTGGTAGAAACTCATCCACTAGGGCCGGAGGCGGAGCAGAGTAGGGGATGGGGCGGGCAAAGAGTAATGACGCAAGAGGCGGGGCAAAAGGGACTGACGCTGAACTCAAAACGTTGCGAATCCATTCGTATCACTGACCTTTCTCTCGGAGCATTTCTGGTTTATGTAGGTTTTTCGGTTTTTTTATGTAGAATTTTTTTTGACTTTTAGAAAAGCTTTTTTTTTTTTAGAAAAACTTGTCTTTTGCTAAGAAACAACAACCGTTTGACAATGAGGTGCCCCTTCCACTCCGCCACTTTTTGCCTCGTTTTCGTCATTTGAGCATTTGTGACGATTGAAGGGGCCCTGACCCTCTTCTTCTGGAGCGTGACCTCCAGGTTTGTGTCAGAGGTGAAGTACCCTCAAGGGCAAGTCGTTCATAGAATAAATTTTTTTTTTGACTATTTAGCCTTTTCTTCTGCACCTGACTAGTAGTCAAAAGAGCAAAATCAGCGATGTATAGATTTTTCAGCGCTTCGGGGTTCACAGTTCTGGAATTAATCCCAACTTCGCCGAGATTTGAATATGATTGGCTCCCGTCACGCCTCGATGAACAGTTGCCCTGGCTCCATCTGTATTGAAACACTTGACCTTGGTAAAGGGGACAGGGTCATTGACCTCGAGAGGGGCTTACCTTGACCTTTGACACGAATTTAGAGATCACAGACATAAATCCGGCGTTCAAGGGAACGTCTTTCCTTTTCTAAATTTGGTATGAAACGAATTTTCTGCTTGGTCATCTCCTAGATTCCAGAAATTGAAATCACAGTATAAATTGTGGCTGTTAACGGGATCGGGTAATAATGTAGACAAAATAATGTCGACAGAATGATGTCGACAGTAAAAATGTAGACATCGTAATAATGTCGACATCAACAATGTCGACATCGTAAAAATGTAGACATTGTAATAATGTCGACATTAATAATGTAGACTCGAAAATGCAGACATATTATAAAAATTATGAGTATCACTGAAATACTAAAAAGAAATTTCGCTTAAATAAAATTTGTACCTATGAAAAGTTACAGGAAGTCACCCTTCATTACTTTTCATTTAGGTTGTAGGTTAGGTTTTTAGGCTTTAAAAATTAGGTTTAAAACTGGTGTTATAAGTGAATCACAGAATCAAACTCTAGGTAATCTAAGGTTATTGTTAATGATGTTTTTATTTCTTAATTGAAAGTATTTAATAATTGAAGAATTTAATGGAAGAATTTTTTATTTAATTTTTTATTTGATTTATTTTTAAGGTAAAGATTTTTTAAATGTGCACACTAAACTATTATTAAACTCTTACATTTTTAACAATTTTTCAAAAAATAGATAAATAATAAAACAGGAACAGGATAAACTTGTTTCTAAGTGGTTGATATTGTCACGGGCACATCCTGTGCCACCGTGAACTCTCGGCGGGGCGACTTTGCTGTGGGTGATGCGCTCAGCTGGTAGAGCCGACTCGCCACTTTGCTTGGCAAATGAACGCTGGACGACAAACGACGAAAGAACAGTTGCAAATAACTTTATTTGCAATAACTTAAGGCTAGGGGTCAACAAAGGTCAGGGCGGGGCAATGCGTAAGTCGACATGGCCATGGGCCAGAGGTCTGAACAAGACGAAAGACAAAACCCGGCTAACCAAGAACAAACTGACTGCCACTGCTATTTATAGCAATGGTCACAAGGACAAGGTCGACAGACAACTGAACTCTGACAAACATGACAAAACAGATAAGGGACTAAACTACGCAGACACACGTCTGCAAATAATCTAGTTATAATTTGAAAGCTGTTACTGTGTTACGAAAAATGTTCGCTGGGGCCTTATGGAAGTCCAAAGTCCAACTTTTGAAGGAAGGGGATGGGAGAGAGAGAATGCATGGGAAAGGAATTCAACCCAACCTCTTCCCCACTGCCACTGCTCTGCATGGAAAATGGGTTCACACAGGGGAAGAGGAGCGTGGGAAAAAGAGCACATTCCATCTCTTCATCAGTCGATCAGTAGCAGGCAACGAGGAAACATCTCTTCCTCCTTTTTATCAAATGTTATTCATAATCGAAAGGGAGCGTATGTCGCACCGCTCGCACTCGCAAATCCAGAGTCCACAAAATTAATAATTACCTTTACAACAATGTCCGTAACTTTAATAATTGTTTTAAACAAAATGTCAGAAAGTTTCTTAACATTTAATAATTGTTTTAAACAAACTGTTTTAAACAAAATGTCAGAAAGTTTCTTAACATTTATTAATTGTTTTAACCAAACTGTTTTAAACAAAATTTCAGAAAGTTCCTTAACATTTAATAATTGTTTTAAACAAAATGTCCGTAACTTTTTAATATTTAATAATTGTTTTAAGCAAAATGTCAGAAACTTTTTCTGCATTTATTAATTGTTTTAAACAAATGTCAGAAACTTTTTAAACATTTAATAGTTTCGCACATTCCATCTCTTCCTCACTTCCCTCCTGACCAACAACCAGTCAACATTTTTCTCTTCCTACACATCCAACATTTCACACAAACTCTCTTCATAATAGAGAGTGACGCAGTCACTTATTGTCACTACATTCACCCCACCCGAAGGGCTAGCGCAGGGCAGTGTGACGAGATAACACGGGTGTATCTCATCACACACGCTTGGCTCTCACCTTCAGTATGAGCCAATCGTCACA
>JAQFYP010003501.1:0-10811 GCA_034694865.1 Bilobella braunerae
AAAAGCTCACATTAGATGCACGGTACCAATTTTTTTTCAACAGAGTAGTTCCAGTGCGCAGCAGCGCGCTTTTATTACAAATTTGTATCGCGGAGAGTTGACCTCAGGATTGACAATACCACTACAACGAACAGGACTCAAAACAGTAAACGATTCACTTTTAAACTTCAAAGTTCTTTTACCAGCAGATGTGGCGTTGATTCCACATCATGGAATAACATCGGAGAATATGGACTTTACTAGAAAACAAATGTGGATGGCTGCCTGTGACTTTATTGGAGGGAAAAGTGGCTTTCTTGGCGCGATACACGCTAAAATGACTTTCGACAATCCAACTTTGGTCAGTAGCACATATAATTTAGTACATTACATAGAATCAAAATTTCTAAAACTCTTTAACAGCTTAAAAGTCATTTTGGACTGGCCGCTTAATGTAAGCGGATCAGCGTTTTTAGAGGAGCTGCTAAAGTGTAACGATACTATATTTGTAGAAGAGAAACATATTTGGGATAAAACGTTTGTTACCATAATCGAGAGGAATCCGGACAAAGTTGACGATGTTTATTATGGAGATGATCGGTTTTTGGCACGGAAGAATTTCTGGATGACAGGAGCACTATATTTTGATCGCCTTAACCTTTTGCACTTTAGATTTCAGGGATTGTTGCAGTCAGGAATTTTGAATCGATTACATGATAGGGCTATAAGTAATGCACACAATATTAACGCGAGAGCTGAACATGCTCTGAACCATTACAAACAGAGAAAGACGTATCCGAAAAAAGTTACTATGCAGAGTGGGCTGCTGTTAGGAGCACTAACAATATATGCAATTTTGGTATCTATTTGTTCTGGACTCACGGAGCCTATTATAAAATGGGCACTGCCTGCCACACGCCTACAACAATTATTTGAAAATTTAAGGCAAGTGTATGACTATTTTCACGGGCCACTGTTGACGTAACGACTGGTGGGGCCTCAAGGGCAATGAGGGGGCGGTATAACTCGAGTAGAGTCATTCAGCTTGAGTGACAAAAAAGGATTGATTGATTTATTTATTTATCATTGATTAGAATTCAACAAATACATACGATAATGATGTTCAAATCCCACTATAATATGGTTTTACAATGGTACATCTTGAATTACTTAAATACTATCAATTATCCTATTATAAATCCTGGATTGAAATTTACTTAAATTCAAATCTTTTTATTTGTACAGTTTTAACTTATTCTTTTTTGTTCTGTGAGTAACAGTTCTTTTAACTTATTTTTAAATTTTTGAAAGTTCTTTTCATTATTTAAATCTTTGAAATCATTCCATAAAAGTATAGCTTTGAATTGAAAGCTCATGTAGTAGTATCTACTCTTATTCTTTACATTTAATTGTAGACTATTTCTTTTAGATGTAGGATATGGATGTAATTTACCTCTATTTATAAAATAGTCACCAAAAACTTCTACTTTATTGTCATTAATTAGTTTGAAAGTTTGACAAAGTATTTTATACTTATACAGGTTTTCTGGCATAAGCCATTTCAATTCATCAGAAATTTCATTATACACCGAGTCATATTTCCTTTTTCCAGTTACCAACCTAGCAGCAGTTCTTATAACCTTTTCAACCGACTTTAGGTTACTTTTTTTTGTTTCTCCCCAAATTACACACATATAACTTAGAACTGAAAATACTAATGCTTCAACTAACATGATTTTACTACTTTTTGTTAAGTATTCTGCAATGATCAAATGTACAAATAGTCGTTTATTTGTACAACAAATAACGGATGTGACAGGTTATTTCTGTCAAAACTGAGAACGTCACTATTCATTTGTGATGTAGGCTCGTAAATGATTACAAAACAAATCAAAATTACATTACAATTACAATACAAATATTAAATTTTAATCACAATTAACTAATTGGGATTAAAATTTAATTAATTGTAAATTGTTTTTGACATATGTAAGGCAGATTAATTAAATTATTAAAATTAAAGTTTAACAGCTAATTTACAGCAGGTTTGTTAATTTGGATAGGTTTCGCCAAGTTCCGTTTCGTTCCGTTTGTCGGATATTTTTTCAAGTATGGTTAGGCCAATAATTTAATTTCATGTGTATTATTGACATTTTAGCGGCACGCTCAACGCTCAAAAGAATGCGTGGCATGTTTGTACGTTGGTAATTCTCGTGACATTGACTGGCCAAGTTTACACTAGGTTATGCTATACATGTAAGTTGTATGTAAGGAAAAGGAGACATGACAGAAAATATAATCATGACATAATTAATATCAAATAATTCTCTTGAAGTTCATCTTCCCTTGGTTATACTAAGTTTTTGTCAGTGAGTAATCCCGACGATTCTTCCAAAAACTTTTCTGCCCTAACATTATACTGCCCTTCTGTTTATTTCCAATTAAAAAAAAGATCGGCTTTCTGGTAATTTCATCTTTGTCAATTTAAAAATTAGAATTAATTTCTAAACTAATTACTACAGAATTTGAGTCTCAAATTTCAAAATGAAAAAGCGTCTTTTGATTATGATGCAAATTAACAAACTTAGAACGAAAAATTGTTGAATTTGATTTTTAAGTAAATTTGACCGAATTAGCGAAAATTCAACCTACGAATACAAATACATATATACATTAGTAGTCCATACTTACTACCTATACCTGTGCAATATCACGATATTAACCGACAATTAAGAAAAAATTAATTAAATAAATTAGTTTTGGTTAGATTTAAAAAAATTTTTTAATAAAATTCAGCTGAACTTTTTTTTTTTTACATTATTGACAAAATTATTAACATGACAACTTCAAGCGGTCACTTCCAAAGTAACGTCCCAAATCTGTTGACAAATTTTAAGGAAATATTTTTGCAGCAGTAAGACGACCTTATTAGAAGCTTTGTTTACCGGCCTTCAAGCAAGAGCAATAAAGCGACCACAAATAAATTTAAACAAACCTATAAATCTACCAAGAGCATTATTTAGAATAAAGTCATGAGCCTCACTGTCTGGAAATCCCTGATTCATTATGCAAAAATTAACATAACATAAACATAAAAATCGATAAAAAACTAGCTTAGACAAAAACAATTTACAAAACTTTTTACCAAAGAACAGCTCATATGATTTCTTACAATTTTTAAGGCAACTTTGTCTGCTTTAAATTCAAAGTACGCTGGAGTTGACACGACTCGTGCTACACCAGTAAGAGATAAATCCTAATTGTTATACTAAAATGCATTTAGTTAAATAAGTTCATGATGTAATGAATGAATGAATGCGGTTTATTTGACCCCCTTAGGCTTACGCCTATGGGGCCACTCAAAAAAAAATTTCAAAATAACAAATCGTCAAAATAACAAAACTGGAGTCTGGTCTACATAACGTTTCACTTCATAACAATAAAATGAAGAGGTTTGCAAAATTAAAGTTAAATCTAATCAGTTTTTCAATATCTTAAAATCTGTGTATGATGATGTATGTAGTTCATGATGTTCAATTCTAGAACAACAAAAAGGGCAAATGAAACAGTTGCACTTACTAGGCTTCAACATTAAACACAATTACCGTCACGTTAGAAATATTTATGAGAAACTGCAACTCTACTTCCAGACAGAGTGGTGTTGGCAAGAGAGTAGAATGTTGGAGGGTAGTTTAGCTCAATATCACAATACTTTTTCAATATGACACTATTAAAAACTTATTTTTCTAAATTAACTAGCAAAATCCCTGAAAATCAAATTTCCCGTGCCCGTGTGTGCATGAGAAATTGTTTTTGTTGTAAAGTGCAATTGAGTTGTTTTTAATGTATTATTCCTGGAGAGTTGCGCATGCGTGTTCCCGTCCAGTCAGTTAAAGTTGAGCAAAAACATTTCTACGTGTAAACTCCAATCTGCCCCCCTCACTACCCAGCCCCAGCACGCACAGACACAGGCAATTACTATGGAGAATCGTGAGGTCGTTGCGAGTTGAAAATATATTTACTCACGCACGCAGCAATTTGTATGCAAATTTTAAATACTATTCTTCCAATCTTCCAATACCCCAAATCAAGGTTCCATATTTAAAAAGAAAACTTTTAGAAATTCAAAACACTACACTATAGGTAACACAACTTTTATATAATTTCTTCTCTTACCAAATCGAAAAAAAGCTTGTCCACCTTGTAATATTCGCAGGGACTCCCTATCGTCACTGGCAATAGCTCATACTCTGCTTCATTTTATTTCTCAAATTTTACTTTGAAAGCAGATTGATTGATAGATTGCAATAACACTACTGCTAACAACATTGATTTTAGACTCATGACAATACAGCACCGTAGCAGTTTAAATGTAGTGTAGTGAAATTTGTATTCAAATGTTGATATTCTTCCCTCTTCGTACAATTTGGAGTAAAATGTTTCGTTCGTTTTATTTTATTTTTTTTGCACCGCCTTCTGCGTAACTCCCTTTGAGCCACCATGGTAGCTCTAAAGTATTTATTATATAGTAGAAATCGATTAAACAAGTAACTTATTGCTTTATTGACAAAGCGGATGCTTGCCAAACAAGCCCGATCCTAAAAGGAGGCCTGTTATAGAACTTTTACAATGTTTTTGTGATTGATTTTTATTTGCAATCGTTGGTTTTCTCGGGATGTGACTATGTATGTATGTTAATGGAGGGGTACTTCTACCCACACCGCGTTAGCCTCAAACAAGCCCACTGCAGTAACTCCATGAAATACACTGCCAATGGTCTCTCTATCATCTCCACACCGTTAGGAGTCAGGATAAGACTGGCAATCATCCCATCGACTCCAGGCGCTTCAACGGAGAGAGTTAGGATTCTTCCGTAAGGAACTCCTTGGTTGGACTTACGCTCCAATGCTATCAAGATAATGTCCAGAAAATGTGCAGTTGAAATAAAGCATCTCCGATAAGAGTTCTTTGATCTCTGCCATACATTTCCAGAGCATAGGCGATTTTCGTCTTATGGCACCTTTTGATTTGGCGGATCACAAGATTTGATCTCAAGAAGCCAGTGGAAATGAACTGACTGATTTAAATGCGAATAAAATCCTGATTTATTTTCCGAAATCCGTCAAATCTGCTCAATCCGTTTTTTTTAAATTGTACGGATTTGCGACCCCTAGCTGTGAACCAGAAGTCTCCCTGCTTAACTGCCTCAATTTGAATTTGCATATCTCCGCCAGTTTTCAATTAGCAGAAAATTTCCATTATGTAGTTTTTTAAGGCCTTCTGGTCTTACAAACTGCATAGGTCCCGTGGCAGTGATCAGAAAATGTTACCTTGTTAGTTAGAAAGGCAATTTACTTCACTCGGGCTATTGGATACAACAACAATTTTGAAATCAAATTTGATATTAAACTATAAAATCTATATTTCGGTATTTAGGGCCATTTAGAGGTTCATCGCATTGAGGGTCATGTCAAGGGTCACTTGGGTTTATGTTATTAGTAGCTGAAACGAAGCAAATTCTACTTATGTTTTCGGTCTGTCCGTCCGTCCGAGTACAATTTATATCTCAGGAACCACCCAACATATCTCAGTGGGGATTTTGGAGATAAGTTCCTTGATATCCGACCCAGTTCAAATTCATTTTAGTTTTACCGCAAGTTACCCCCTTGTGGGTCAAAGGTATAATTTTATGAAAACATGAAAACTGACACTATCAAAAGTTGTTTCTCTCACACAGGGGAACAACATTTGTATAGGGGACTTTTGTCTGTCGCCCCCCAATGACCACAACATGACCCCTTGACCGCAGAATGACCCCTTGACCTCAAAATGACCTTTAAAAGTCAAACACTAATTTTGCATGAAACGAAAAGTTATCATGGCTTAAACAGCCCCAGAGCCTACCTGGACACATTCCCCTTTCAAGGTCCGACGCTTCTTTTGCATGAAACAAAAATTTATGAGGTTTTCGATGACCCCTGATACCCCAGTTACCCCAAAATGGATCTCAAAATTGACCCTGACTTGGCCTCCAAAAAGCAGAACTTCTATTTTCTAGTTTCACGATTTCAATATTTTCCTAATTCTAACTTTCATACTTCCGCTACTGGTTGACCGTTTTACCTGGGAATTTTTTTTTTCGGTTTTATTTCTCATTTGAAATGTCATTTAAATTGAGAAACTTTGAGTGAACTTTGATCTCACCCTTGATCCAAAAATGAATCTTCTTGAAACTTACCCCGTTCGAGAACTAATGCGCAACCAGACAGACGGACAAGACATTCACAAAAAGTAACTAAGTTGACTAAGTAGGCTTGTTGCCTTATTTGTTCAAAGCCTTTGTCTCTCTTGTTACCTCACTAATCTCCTCGCCCCTGGCTCAGTTCTCTAGTTCTAGGGTCAGACCACCTTACCTGAGGTCGTGACCCTAAAGGGCACATAGTGCCCCTTACTCTAGGACTCCAGGAGTATCCGTTGGGCCGTGTCCGGCTTCAAGGTCAAATATGACCCTTAAGGTCAGAAGTCAATCCCCATCCCTTGTGTGTAAGTCCTTCTGGGAGTCGATTGACCCCAATCAGGAACCACATAACCCTCAAGGGTCAGAGGGCCAGGGGTCAGACGGACCCCAGCACCTTCCAGACCCTTCATGGTCAAAGCCATATGCCGGAGACCATCCAAGAGTTCAGAGAGTCCGTGGATAAGTACCCAGGCTCTTTACCTTATACCAAATAATAACACATACCTTCAAACGCCTTTGAGATGCTGAAGTAGAGTGTGTATTTAGTGTAGTGTACACGGTGGGGCAAGGTCGGGCAAGGTGGGGAAAAGTGGGGCTCGGTGGAGAAATACTCATTCCTGACCGCAGGATTTCTCCAAAACCGCAAAAGTTCCTCTAATGAGCTCTCATGCCTTTAAGCCTACATCATTATTTCGGTGGCTCGGGTGGCTCAACTTTCTCCTAGTGACGTAGTCCCTAATGCTAAACTATTCTAGAACTAAAGTACATACTCTACTTATTCTCTGGCGTGACCTTACGGGTCATCCCGTAACACTCTCCACTAGGCAGCC
The DNA here is from genome assembly GCA_034694865.1 of Bilobella braunerae. NCBI lineage: Eukaryota > Metazoa > Arthropoda > Collembola > Poduromorpha > Neanuridae > Bilobella > Bilobella braunerae. Next base: position 7,048 of record JAQFYP010003501.1, read on the forward strand.
TGAGGTAGTGGGTTCAAAACCCTGATCATCCGCAAAATAATCTGTGCTATTAGTTTTTTAGTAAGGAATAGCATCGTTTTTGAGAATGTGTGCGCCCGTATCTTTGTAATTAAGCTGCACATTAAGGGTATTTGGAAAAAATCTATATCACTACCCTTCCATCCATGTTGACTAGCCCCTAAGCGTCAATGTCAAAAGTACTTGCCTTATTTTTATAGCCGTAATCTTGTGTTTAGCAATAGCATTTAAAAACTACTTTTGGACGTCAAATGCAAAACAAGATTCCAAAGACGGAAATTAAAGTCATTTGCAGAATTAGGAGATTAACACAAAAATTTTTTTTGCAAAGCCCTCCCTTAACGACAACTTTATTTTGAGCGAGTACTACTACAATCCTCCTTCAACTGAGACAAACAACGAGCATCAAATGTACTTCGGGATGGGATTTTTCACTGCTAAAATACGCAGAGGTGCTGATGAAATTGAGCTGTTCTACATTAGTCCTATTGTCAAGTCTACCCAATTGCTCACGGAAATCCAAAAATTTAAGAAATTTTAAATTCTGTTCCTCTCATGATGACCACTGTCAATGAAATTTCGGCTTCAGCAGCCCTAGTCCTTCCAAAATTAGAAGCAATTATTGAGGAAAGAAAAAAAAACTTGCATTGCATTGTTTTGGTTCTAATTTCCTGGCAATGTTTTTGTAAATGGTAACAGTAATCACTGGACCAGGGCTAAAATTACCGTACTTTACTAATAAAAACTCCAACACTGGCATATCAACATTGGTGCTGGTTGAAATGCACAAGAGTAAACCTGAAATTTTATATAAAAGTAAGAAATTTGAACCGAAAAAGTTTGAAACGAAACTTGCACTTGCCGCTAAAAATGCAATGGCAATGTTTTCAAAGTCGTTAGAAATAAAAAACAGCCGGTGTAAGGCAATATTACAACACAATGTCAGAAAAAGTGGCAAAAATGCTGAAATTGCGCTACGGCATCATTGATTCGGTGTTAAGTGAAGTCATATCCGGCACAAAAGAAAATTCTATTGTGGTAGTGTACACAAGCTCAAAATCTAAAATGAGTTTTGGGGATTTAGCAGCTTCTAACGAATCTTCAGAATTCAATTAATGGGTACTTCAGTAGTACAGAGAGAATGCACTCCGCATCCGCATTGAAGCTTGGTTAGGAATCTGCGCCGCTGGGCACCTTGCAAAAATTAAGCCAATTTTCGATCGGTTTCTCACCACTGCAGAATCAAGCAAGGTGATGCGATGCCAAAGCCATTTTGAACTGGACAACAAGCTGTCGTTTATTTTTGAAATTACGAAATTTGGAGTGAGGTCATTTGTTTTTGCGGCTGTAGTGATTCCAATATATCAGGGTTCTGCCTGCGACTTTTGGTTCAATTATGTTTCCAAACATTTTCCAGTGCCATTGGTTGCTGAAGAGTATGGAAAACACTACAGAAATTCTTCGATTACCTTTTGGCATGAGTGTTTACAAAAGTTGCGGTGATAGGATTCGCACAATTCGACAACAGATCCTAAATTTAATACATTGGAAATTGAGTACAGAATTAAAGGATCCGGAAGTTGTAACTTTTAATGGCGACGAAGGCGAGCTAGTCATTTTCTACGTTTACAGGGTTGCCAACCCAGAGAAATATGAAAATTTAACAATTCCCTTTGTATTTGCGCAAGTGAAAATTAGCGCAGTACAAGAAGTTAGCTTAACTTTTGTTAGTAGTGTAGTAGAAGCCCTTCAACTCAATAAGGAAATATGGGATCAGTACTCCTCCCCTGCGGACGTCATGGACCAGTTTTCGCTTGCAGAGCATTTAAATCCGAGTTCTGTGGAAACTCTCAAAAACTGTGAGGCGGAAGTAATGAAAAAAGTGCGTAAACTGGATTTTAAAGGGGAAAAACTGGGTCCAAATCCCAAATTGAAATTACTAAAAGCAAGGAGTCTGTGTGTCGAAGGAACCACAAAGCGTGCCTATTACTCGTTGCAACTCACCAGCCAGTTAGTTAAAATCGTTGTTGACTTCAAGGCGACTGACCTTTCGACCCTTTGTGTTGAAGGTGTTTATTTTTTTTGAAAAAATAATTAATATAAGTTTATATAATTTATTGTTATTTTTATATTGTTAATAAATATAAGTTTAAACCTAGTGAGTTCTGCTAATACATACTAGCAGTAAACTGTAGGCGGATGCAGCAAATTACACTTTTTAGTTTTATGCTTTATACTAAAGTACCTATATTTAAATACACGAAATAATACACTAATTGCACCACGTACAATAAATCATTGATGGATTAGGTTTTATGAGCTATTTTGTGTTGTTTTATTTAATGCATGAGTTGTGTGTTATTATTAATTACTGATGCAGTACTCTCAATTAATAAATTGTTCACATGTCGGATTAAATAAAATCAAAATTGAAAATTCAGAAAACGAAAACTTAGGAGAGGTTTTTTTTGCGTGTTCGCTATTGTGTGCACTTTATTATTTCACTTGCGCATCCCTTAATAGGTCTCCTTTCCTGTCCCATAACGACCTTAACCGTGTATTTTTCAATAGTTTAGGAAAAAAATTGTTGTGAAATTGAGTACACCAAAGTGCACCTAAACCAAAAACTCTGGTTATTTGGGTTTCTACCACCCGCAAACAACACTTGGTATCATATGGATAATACCACAACTCTCAAGACTTCTTGTAAGACGCACGATTCCACTTTTTTTTTTTAAATTTGAATACTTTTTCAATTGCTGACTTGCCGGTATATTTGTGACTCGTAACTTTGTGACTTGAACAAAATTTAAAGAGCTTGAATTTAAGCTTAAAGCTAGTTTGCAACGGTAATTGATTTTTACGATGGAATCATAATGAAATAAAAGCGCGCTGCGGCGCACTAAAACTACTCTGTTGAAAAAAAAGTCATCGAATTGCTACCGTGCGTCTAATTTGAGCTTTCCTGCAAGAGCAATGTTTTATCCGAAACGCTACATTTCATTACACCCGTGTGGAGTGAGATACAGCGCTAGGCCTGTTTCTTTTTGCAAGAGCAATTTTGTATCCGAAACGCTACATTTCATTACACCCGTGTGGAGTGAGATGCAGCGCTAGGCCTGTTGCTTTTTGCAAGAGAAATTGTTTATCCGAAATGCTACATTTCATTACACCCGTGTGGAGTGAGATGCAGCGCTAGGCCTGCTTCTTTTTGCAAGAGAAATTTTTTATCCGAAATGCTAAATTTCATTACACCCCTGTGGAGTGAGATGCAGCGCTAGGCCTGCTTCTTTTTGCAAGAGCAATTTTGTATCCGAAATGCTACATTTCATTACACAGGGCCTCTGATATGAGACTTACGGTAAAAATGGTATGTCATTAAATAGGTGCTGGGCCTCTACTATGAGATTTACGGTAAAAATAGTATGTCATTAAATAGGTGCCGGGCCTCTAATAAGAGATTTACAGTAAAATTGGTATGTCATTAAATAGGTGCCTGGCCTCTAATATGAAAACGGTAAAATTGTTGAGTCGGTAAATTATTGTTCTATTATGCTATTGTTCTAACCGTAGATGTGGACAAAATTTTTAAACAATAAAAGTTAATGCTGTTGGTTTAAGTTTTGTCCTAAAATTATCTCATGTTATAATTCTCAAGGGGAGAATTGAAGTAGATGCTAAATGCATTGAGGGTAGGTTTGTGCATTTCTTACATTGCACGTGTAGTATTGCGTAGTTGAGAAAGA
>JAQFYP010003502.1:0-10811 GCA_034694865.1 Bilobella braunerae
GTTTATGTGTATGTCTTAACATTTGTAAGTGAGTAAACACGTAATTAAGTGAATTAGAAATTAATTATTTCTAGTTAATGAGTGTTAATTAATCGTTTCTACCTCATTTCTACTGTTGACTCGCTTGTCTGGATGCATCGCTTTGGAAGGGAGATTATGAAGCGCTTCGGTCCATACAGTTGGAAGCATCTCAATCCTAATCTATTTCAATTACAAATTCGATTAGGAGACAGACAATTTTTCACTGCCACAAGATTACTGCAAGTTGAGCCTGTGACAGATTCAAAGAAGCCAATTCCTCCCAAGAAGAAGTATTCCCACACGGTAATCTTGCCAAAATGCGATTTCCCAGTAAGGATTCCCCAAGAGAACAGAAAGGATCACGAATTGGCAGTGGCAGCGGTAAGCAAAAGCAAAGATCAAGTATCCTAGAGGAGTTGGATGCTGCAGAAGCATAAGTTAAATTACGTGTTTACCTCTTTAGAAACTGAAGTTCGATCAGCTTTATAATTCCCAGCTGCAATGGAGAAGGGATCAACCGGAATATATCTTACATGACGGACCACCGTATGCTAATGGTGAAGCACATATTGGTCATGCGGTGAATAAGGTTAGTTTCAAGGGCAAGGACCCACTTGTGCTAATAACGTTCATACAGGCTTTATTCCCTGTATTTTAGTTTATTTTAGAATGCTTTGTTTCATTTATTCTTTCACATTTTCGGTTCCATTTTTAACTGATTTTTTTAATACTTTTTCTCCAGATTTTAAAGGATATTACGAACCGGTACAAGCTACTACGTGGTTACAGAATAAACTATCGGCCGGGCTGGGATTGCCATGGACTTCCAATTGAGCTCAAATCAACGAAAGGGAATTTGGCCCTTGGCGCGAGCGCAGAAGTTGTGCGTTCTGCAGGTAAACTTAATTACCTTATCTTTATCATGTCATAATTTTGTGCGAATAATGTCGACGGACGATTTTTATTTCCTAGCTCGACAAGTTGCGAATGAAACGTTAGCGATGCAAATGGAGAGTTTTCAGAGGTGGGGTATTATGGCGGATTGGCAAAAACCTTACAAAACTTTTGACAAGGATTATATTAAAGCTCAACTACAACTGTTCTATCTGTTACATGAAAAGGTAAATAATTAAAGCTAACGTCTTGCTTGTCTTTAATGGTCAGAGAGTCGTAATGTTCGTAATTGTTGTTGTTACATACAATCAATAGGGAATGCTGTATCGTGAAATGAAACCTGTCTATTGGTCCCCATCTAGCCAGTGAGTTTAAAAACAAGGGTTTTATGTTGGACAAATTCAATTGACTGTGGAATTATTTCAGTTCTGCTTTAGCGGAGGCGGAATTGGAATACGTATCCAACCATGAGAGCCCCTCGATCATGCTCAGTCTCGATCTCAATTCAAAAGTAGAAGATTTTATGGCGGGTCTTGGTTCTCCACTCTCTGAAGATTATTCAAGTTCCAAAGGGAAGCCTGTTCATGCTGTTATTTGGACAACGACTCCGTGGACGTTACCATCAAATACAGCTGTTGCCTATCGTTCTGATGAATCTTACTCAGTGGTATACAACGGCCACGTCCATACGGACAACAGAGTCTTTTACTTGGTTGCGACAAAGCTTCTGCCACAGTTTGAAACCTTTCTTGGAAGGAAATTCACCACTTTGGCAGAGTTCTCTGGAGTAAACTTTGAGAGACTTAGCTATCAACATCCATGGTTTCCGGAACGTCGTCAAACCTTCGTGGATTCCAATCACGTGACGATGGATAAGGGTACTGGGCTTGTTCATCTCGCGCCTGCTCATGGACCTGATGACTACCTTCTAGCTCTCAAACACAACTTGCCGATTGTAATACTGACAAATTAAAAATATATTCACCTTACTTTTTTGTTTCACTATTCCCTTTGCTTTAGGATTGCTATGTTGACGACGAAGGAAAATTTGACTCGAGGCTGGAGGGTCTGAGGGGAATCCCAGTTATGACAGGTGGAAACACATTAATAACCAAAAAATTGGGTGAAGCTGTACTCGGAAAACAGAAATATGTGCATTCGTATCCTTACGACTGGCGTACAAAGAAGCCTGTTCTCATCAAAGCCAGCATGCAGTGGTTTATTAATACTCAGAAATTAAAGGAACAGGCAGCTGTAAGTTATCGAATACCTGCCGTTGCCTTTGTATTTCTAAGGTCCAAACCGATGTTCTAATTTTATTTTCAGGAATCATTGTCCAAAGTTACCATTTATCCTCAGAATGTTCAAAACGGAATGCTAGCACAGGTGATGTCGAGACCGTATTGGTGTATTTCTCGTCAAAGATTTTGGGGTGTACCGATTCCCGTGTTGTATAAGAAAGATACCGGAGAGCCACTTATTGACCAGTGAAGTTCAAAATTTTGTTTAATGATAATTTCCCTGTTTTAGTGATTTTTCTTTTCAAATATTCAGGAAAGTAATAGACAAAATGTGCAAAGTGCTGGAAGAAAAGGGAAATCTGGATACTTGGTGGACAATGCCGCCATCAGCACTCGTGGACATTGAGGGCGCTGACGATCTTTACGAAAAAGGAAAAGTGAGATTATCTTCGAATTTGTTGAACTAGTTGATGTAGCAAACTAGATAATATTCTGATATTATAATATTCTGATTTTTCTTCAGGATATTTTTGATATTTGGTTTGACAGCGGTATTTCGTGGCATTTATTCGATGGGAAAATAGCCGATTTGTGTATTGAGGGACTCGACCAGTTTACTGGGTGGTTTCAGTCATCTCTTTTACTTTCCTTGGCTGCTCGAGGCGTAGCCCCTTACAAGTACCAAACATAAAAACTTAATTACATGAAAATTAGTTGGCTTAATGATGATTTATCTTCAGGAATTTGTTTGTTCATGGGTTCGTTGTGGATGGAGAGAACAAAAAAATGTCTAAATCTTTGGGAAACGTCTTGCACCCATCGGCAATAACGGATGGTGACGAAGTAACGGGTGGGCAGGCGTATGGAGTAGATGTGCTAAGGTATGTTCCCCTATTTCTGTTGTGCTTTATGATGCTTAAAAATGTTAAGTGAAACTGCAAAAGCTAACAGATTGATCCAATTTTAATCAATAATGGCAATTAATTCCAATTAAGTTATATTGATTCATAAATTAATTCAGGTGGTGGGTTGCCTCACAAGGTTCGCAAGGTTCAAACATGTCAATGAGTGTTCCCTTTCTTCGTTCTGCAGAAGAGAGTATTCAGAAGCTACGCATGGTGCTCAAATTTCTCCTTAGCTTTGTAAACGAAAAAGTACTTGATGAAATGGACGTGGATGAAGTAGCGTATGATGAGCTGGAATATATGGATCAGTACATGCTTCTGCTCCTTAGCAAGTTTCAAAAGGAGGTATGCATTCAATTTCAACATTATTCAGGGCTTGCGTTGTTAATTTGTTTTGTTCTTGCATTAGGTAACGGAGTCTTACGACTCTTTTGCCTACCACCGAGTGATGATGAAAACAATTCAATTTGTGACTGTTCATGTTTCGTCACATTATCTAGCCTGGATAAAGGACAGGTATTCCGTACATTTAAACAAAAGAAAAGTTTGTTTCATTGATATGTTATTCAATTTTGGTAGACTATACTGTGACTTGAAGGATAGCCAGAGTAGAAAGTCGGCAATGTTCGTTCTCAATCAAATTTACTTAACATTAATTAAGACACTTGCTCCAGTTTTACCGTTTTTGACTGAGGAGAGTTACTCCTACTACTCTGCAGGTATGTTACAAAATCTAAAATAAACTTCAAAGCAATGAAAATGGCATTATTTATGACATTGCAGTGGAGGAATCGTTATTCAAATATCCCTGGTTCACGGTTGGGGAGAAATTGTGGGAAAACGGAAATGTTAGTGACTTGTTTTCCTTGGCTTTGGAACTCAGAACGAGTCTGAACCAAATTATGGGCGAAAACGACTCGAAGCAAGCTTGGGTAGAAATATGTTGTAATCAGAAAAACTTCAAAATGTTACAAGTAAGCAATGAAAAAAGAAAAAAAGCAGCAGTATGTATTGAAATAAATGTAAATTCACTGACATTGTCATTTTTTAGGTTTTACATCCAGACGAGTGTAACTCCGAACTATGTGATATTCTTCAAGTCTCTGGAGTATCACTGCATTGCAGTGACCAAGCAATTTTTACTGCAAATCCTTACGGAGTTTCTCATAGCTTACATGGATTTTCTGTTGGTGTTTCCAAGACGGAGAAGATGCAGTGTGCCCGTTGCCGACGTTTCTGCTGCAATGAAGGTGATGTACTCTGTTCGCGTTGCGCATCAATATTAAAAGTGACGACTGCTGGTGCATCAATTCCATCGCGACCACCAACTGACTCTCAAAAGACGAACACTGATTTGCTGAAAAGCAGTTTACAAACTGAAGTTCGACGAGCCGAACCTAGCTCCTAGTCTTAATCGTCTGTTAAATAAGTTGCGATTTGGGATAATCAATCAGCCTACCATTCAATGCTTATGATTTGGTTAGATAATATGTAGGTTAGTAGTGTTGTATGTTTTCAAAATGCTTTTTATTGTCTAAATTAATAAGGATGATTAATTTCGACATCGACATTAATAAAGTTATTAAATATTTCTAACTATTGCCTAAGACCATGACTTTCAAATGTCTCTTTGTTAAGCCTCGTAATATTTGGAGAGATCGTAGTAATATGGATATTAAAAGACATCATGCTATGAAAATTCCCGGTTGCTGTTCGGTGTCAGAAAATATTGGCTATATTTAAAAACAAAGGCAACTTAGAAACTCGTTATTTTCATGCTAACCTTGACTTTATGATATTATTATAACTTCGGTATCGTTATGAAGCCAATGAAAGAAGAATAAATTAAAATGATCATCATGCCTTAGAAGTAAAACAAAAATATGGAACAAAAGCAAATTTCAACTACACCGTTGACATAAATCACAGAGGGTATGGAGAATATCTCCGTGTTTTCGAATTTGGAATTCCACCCTTCATACGTATTCTTCGAACAGCTTCTCGAATGTGCTTGGGCTGAACTGGCCCGGTTTCCCCTACACGTTCCATAACATCCAAACCTGAAAACAAATCACGATTACTTAATCAACTATACTTAGATATTTGGTGATACATTAATCAGTCAGAAATATACATATTAGCGTTACCCTCTTCCACGATTTCTCCTACAAAGACCTTCGCAATACCAGCCATAGCAATGACTGCATTTTGTGAGACGGAGTTACCCGTAATGGTCTGCATTAGCTGTGAAAATAATACGTTTAGCAATATATGAGCAGTTGGCCGATTCAAACTTTGTCATACCCGTTTGATGGAGCTTTTGGGAAAGGCAGCGCGACGGAACATTTCATAGCGATCCAATTGGTCTTCCGTGAAGTTAGAGACTAGCACTCTGCAAAAAGGAAACCCGTAAAATAATTCCCGAAAATAAATATTTCGCTTTCGTGGAGTATTTTGAAATTTTACTGCATTTTTTCCCGTTCCTCTTCCTCCATGTCTCGCTTTTGCTTTGCAGCGGCTTCCTTGAGCGCTGCAGCTTTGCTGGCATAGGAGCTGGTGGTGGGGGCTTCACTTGGTACTGGCGGTGCTGGTGGTACCAATGGTCCGGGAATGGGGTCAATTGGCTGATCAATAAATCCCCCATCGGTCTTCACCACCTAAGAATTATCCATCAAGTGATTCATGTTACTCAATCGCTTCGGTGAGATCTTTTTAGAAACGCAATATAATCGCTGAATCGCTGTTAGTACTTACCACCGGTACTGGACTGGAGTCTGCTTCTGACTCAACTTGAGGTATCACAACTTCCTCTACCGCCTCCTCCGCAGTAGTTATCACAGTCTCTTCGTAGTCAACTTCCGGTTTGATATCGCATTCGGCCATCTGAACCTCCATTTCCTTTCCTGAAAAATCGGGAAACAAACGGTATTTTAAGGGGTATTTTTATTTGTAAAAAATGCTGGATGCTGCTTTACCAAGCACAAGCACAAGTATACTGATACGGATTATTTGAGAGGGCTTCAATTACCGTGTTCAAAACAGATTAATTGAGAAACACCTGTGCAAATGACTTGTTTGTTGACACCTCTCTCAAGGGCAGTCCACCAATCTCTTTCCTCCAAAAACACATTTCCCCCTCCTTCAACCAATCACGTCTCACGTATTCACATAATTCTTTTACCGTAAAACTCCGAAAAAGTAAAAGCCCTAATTGAAAGCTAATTAGCTTAATTAGTCACATCAATTTACTTAATTAATTTACATTTAAGTGATTGGTGCTATTAAAGTCAGGTTTATTAGATAGGGCAACACTGAAGGTGTGTCCTCTGCTTTTACACTCATGAAAGGAGGTCGCACTTTTCGAAACATTATCTGTAAGGATATCACAGCAATTGCCGATGAATTTACAAAAAGATGCGTTAGCGGCATTCAATTGATGATTAATTTATTTTCTTTTTTAATAGATATTTTATACTTGTAATGAAAATATTGAAATTTTATTGGAACTTTGTCAGTTTTTTTTAGCTCCGTAAGAAAAAAAAAACGCCAAGTGTATTTCGCTCTTACAAAGCATCAAATGTGTCAGCTTTTCTGCGTAAGCCAATTAAAGCAATGCCCGCAAATACTTCACGGCGATCAACGCAAAAATGGCGACTGATAGAGAAAAGAAATTGGAACGAATTATTTATTCAGAATATTCACTTATAAATATGGCGGAGGCTTACCCAATCCGAATCAAAAATTAAAGTTTAAGTAAAATGTTGGTCAATAATGTAAAACAGCTACAAAACGAAAAAGAAGTCTGGATGCTCAAATGTGCTGTGAATTGGAGGATTAAATGACAAAAAATTGTGCTATTCTCGAATTAAGGCATATACACTTAAAATACGATTAATATCTGGTACAAACCTATTGTAAAAAATAATTTAAGATTTAACAGTGAATAAGCAAGGGCTCAGTTTAGGAAAATAATGGTTTTAAGCCCATTTGTTTTTCACATCAGTTGGCGGAAGGTGACGATTGACGAATCTTTTAGAAAATGCATCTTCCAAGTACTGTGGCCAAAATGGCCATTCGCACGTACATTCCAGCCTCAGCTTGACGGAAGTATGCCGCTCTTGGATCGGAATCGAATTCTGGGCTGATTTCGTCAAGTCTTGGAAGCGGGTGCATGACGATGGTCCGCTTGTTGGCCGATGTCATGAGGCGCGGTGTGACGCAGAACTGTCCGCGGGCCTTGTCATACTCCTCAGCCGAGGTGAAGCGTTCCTTCTGAATGCGTGTCACGTACAAAATGTCGGTGTCGGGCAGAGCTTCCTCCAAGCTATGATATTCTTCCTAGAATTGATTATATGATATTTCATCTTGACGTTAAAAATTCGATTTTTTTTGAAATTTCAAAAAGCGTGCAAGTGACCCTTACTTGCGTTATGAGACCTTTGGACTTGTCTTTGACGTACTGCACTACCTCCGGTGGCATTTCTAATCCAGATGGACTCACATAGCGCAATCGTACTCGATACTTGGTCAACAACCTAAACACAAAAATTTAACGTTCCATGATTGATTTTTAAAACGATTTTTTAAAAGTTCTTTTTTTTTAAAACGAATGCTGGAAATCGTACTTTGCCAATGAATGAACAGTGCGTCCATGCTTCAGATCTCCGACCATCGTAATCGTCAGATTGTTCACCGTTCCTCTCTCTTCGCGGATAGTAAATACGTCCAAGAGGGCTTGCGTCGGATGTTCGCCAATTCCGTCACCGGCGTTGATTATTGGCTTACGACACTTAGAGGCCGCTTTCTAAAAATCAATTAAAAATTGAAGTTAAACTACGTTTTTGCAAAGCATTTTTAAAATGCTTTGAGGTAATATGTTGCGTAGTTGACCCACCGCCACAGCACCAAGCTCAGGATGCCTCAGAACGACGACATCGGAGTAACCACCCATGACGGCAATAGAATCTTGAAAACGAAACAGGATTGGTTAAAATTGTGTGGCAAAATTGGTAAAAATTTGACGAAATTAGACTCCATTTTACCTTCCAGTGACTCCCCCTTCTGCACCGAGGAGGTGGCCTTGTTCATTTCAATCACATGCGCACCAAGTCGTTGCGCTGCAGCGGAGAAGCTGCACATTGTTCGAGTACTTACTTCAAAGAAGACGGAAGCGACAATTTTACCCTGAAATTCCAAGAAACGATTTTTTAAAGCAAACTTTTGTTAGAAACAAAAATTGATTTGAATTCAAAAATGAGAAAAATGACCTCACCCTTAGCACCGTATCGAGGCATCTATCTTTTTGAACAGCGATTCGAAACGCTTGAGATAAATTAAACAAAGCGTCAAGCTGAGCCTTGGTGAACATCTCAACGTTCAAAATATTGGAATTGGCGAGCGGTCGAAGCTCTTCGACGTCCGGAAACGTAACTTGGGGAAGAAACGGTGAAAAGTGTGGGAGCGGCGTCATGGTATTGGTTGAAGAAACGACAGGTCCCGTAAAGGCCATTGAGTAGTGCTCAGTTGCAGAATGCTTGGCAGTAGCCGGCGTCAAAAGGGTTACTGGAACTCCGGCTTGTGTATATTTACCTCCAGTAAAACCGTGTATTGTCGCAAGGTCGTGACCGTCAACTAATGACAAATCAAGAACAATTAAGGCTAAATTCGTACACATTTCGTTGCATTTCGACTCACTCGAATGGTCGGATGTATCAAATGCGCCTGCGCCGTCTCCACAGGAGACGACGAGCTCATTGGTCAGCGCAGATGGTGCTTTCCCCGAGGAAGCGTACTTCTTGTCATCGTGCCACACCTTGGGTTTGGCCATAAACGTGGCATACTGAAAACAAGATTTTAGCGATTATTGCCAAAACCTCGAATATTTACAATGAAACGTTTTTTAACGTAAACAAAAACGTTTTCTCACTTGAATGTCTTTGACATCCTTTCCAAATCCAGGAGGAACTAAAACCTGACCGTCGACGTAGGCCGTGTGACCTCTTAGAATGACACGACACACCGCACCAATCATCTTCCGACCCTCGAACGGTGTCCATTTGCATTTCGTAAATTGGGTTTCTCCAGAAACAATCCATTCAGCGTCCATGTCAACCTGGTGTCATTTTAGAAAAAAAAAATGCAGTTTAAGGATCATTTTCAGCGATATTGCTGTGCACTTGTGCTTGTGCAAGGTCCCCTACCTCTGCGTATGTATTAGGTTGTTCCGGCAAATTAAAAATTCTTCTAGGATTCGTATGCAGCCTCGCAATCACATCTTCCAATTTCAGAAGACCCTGGTTGACAGCCGTCAAGAAAAGAGGCAGCATCGTCTCCAGGCCTGGAAATCCCGGCGGTGCATTTTCGGAGGTCTTCTCTTGCAGCGTATGCGGCGCTGGAGAAGAATTCACAGTGACTTAAACTTAATTGATCTAAAATCAGACTAATTGCAGTATTTTACCATGGTCGGAAGCAAAAATGTCAATGACATCAAGGTGTTCCCACAGTGCTTTCCGATCGTCTTCCGTCGCCAGCCGAGGACACACTTTGATTTTCTTGTCACCAAGATGCGCACAGTCCTTTTCAGTCAGAAAAAGATGGTGAGGGGTAACCTCACAGGTAATTTTGAGACCCTTAAAAACGAAAATTAAAAGTTACTTTAACCTGAATTAGGTAGAAAATCAAATTTGAATTAGTTAATTACCTTTTCCTTGGCACTTTTGATTAACTCAATTTCTTCTCGCAGAGAAACGTGACAGATATGAACTGGACGATCATGGAGACCAGCGAGAAGTATGGCGGCAGCGCACGTTTTGCTCTCGGCGTGGACGCACAGGGGCACATTCGTTGGCCAATGCACAAAATGCTGTAATAATATTTCAAAATAAGAAAATTTCACTCCAGAGCGTTTTTAGAAATAAAAAAAATTCAAATAACCTTGGCCCAACTTCCGATGTCGTTCATTTTCAAAGTTGTAAATGTATCGTTCAAGTACAATTTCAGTCCTGCCACAAGAGGAGCCAGTTCCGGAATTTCTTCCGAATTGGTATTGGTTCCGCCCACGAACAAGGCGTAGTCGCAGAGAGCGTTTTGGGCAGCGATCTAAAATTCAAATTCAAAGTAAAATATATCATCGCTTAGATAAGTGTTCCTAAAAATTCAAAACGTTTTGAGCGTTTTAACATACATCTTTGACAAGGTCAAGGTTACTCTTGTCCGTGACCGCTGGAGCCGTGTTTGGCATCGCACAAACCATCGTAAAGCCTCCAGCGAGCGCTGCTGAGGTTCCAGTCCGGAAATCTTCCTTATGCGTCCCTCCAGGCTCTCGAAGATGAACATGAACGTCAACCAGTCCTGGAATACGAATCGTTTTCCTGGAAGAGATGCAGTCGATATGCGGCTTGACGGGCGGCGAATGTCTTCCAATTTTTCTCAAGGCCTACATCAAAAGAAATAAAAATCGCTGCGATGAAGTGCATATGAACTTGCGCTGTCATACGCTTATCAAAAGCTGATGATGCTATTTTTCATACTTTATTGAAAACGATCAGTTTAAAATGCATTCAAAATGCGTACAGCGATGATAAAACGCTTGTCGATTAGTACCCATGTGCATCTCATACTTTAAAAACATTTACCAACAGTGTCTCATGATATGATAATGATATCTAGTTTTTAGTATCATTAAAATTACTGTGATACACATTACATTGCCAATTTCAGCGATTCTGAAGTGAACTTTCAGTCGCTTTCA
>JAQFYP010003503.1:0-10808 GCA_034694865.1 Bilobella braunerae
AGGAACCCATATCTGAAAACAGATTTAAGATATGTTGAGTAGTTCCTGAGATAATTGCGTTTATCAGACAGACGGACGGACGGACAGAAATGACGAAAACATAAGTAGCATTCGCTTCGCTTCCGCTACTAATAAAAGATGGGATATTCAGGATTTGCTAAAGTCTCCTGATCCCAGCCTGATTGTCAATGTCAAGGGTATTTTGAACTGGATGTCATTGGCCTGGAGCCTTGAGGCATTACTACGGAGCCTAATAGGGCCTCATGAGGAGGCACTTGGGGGCAGAAAACCGCAGAGAGGGGGTTCGTTTGTAAAATTTAATTATTGGTCGCAGGTATTGGTATTGTATAGCCTGTGACGCGTGTTGATTATGGCTTACGCCGAATGTCAAATAAACGATTGATTGATTGATTGATTATTGGTGGCAGGTCGAGGAGACGAATCCATTGGGGTTGCTTTTGACATGTCGAGGATGGGTAGTGGGAAATTTAAAACTTACGCGCAGCACGGCCTCGCATGGCGTGAGGAACTTTGAAGTTGATTTTCAATTTTAACTTTCTCTATTTTCCCTTACTCATTAGTTGTATCTCTCAGTTCACAAAAGATCATTTGTTTTAGATTAAAAAAGTTAAAAGTAAATGTTTTTTTTTCCATATGGTCATTTTCCTACATTTCTTTCCCAAATAAGGAATAAGGACCAAATAATAAGGAGTAATGGAAAATCTCTGCTTAATTCAATAGAAATTCAATCCGTAAACTCTGATGATTTTGGGAGCGTGTTGGATTGCTCTACGGAATGCATGCGTAGTAAGGTGAAAACTAGGCAGTGAAATCTGACGTACTAGCTCAATCGCTACTCGGTTAATCGCTTAATTCAATTAAATTTTCGAATTTAACTTACTTTTCCCTATTTTAATTGATTCGAAAAAAATGTGTGATGAAACTACATGATAGCTTCCTTTTTTTTAATTTTAAAAACTGTTTTTAATCGGTAAATTTTTTTCAAAAACTTTTTAAAAAGTTTAGTTTTAAAATTTGGAAGAACTCAAGATGGTTCGTTTACGTATGAGTATCGCAACGATGTGACGATCGTGAATCTTGATGCGCTGTTGTTCCTTTCAAAAACGAAGCGATTGCAGCGCCTTCGAAAGCTAGAGCTGGAAATTAAGCCTGTACGTGTTTTAAAAAATTATTTAAAAATTGTTTAGAACTCGTCGGCAGTATTCCAACTCCAAATCTACCTCACAAAGCTCCGAAAATCCCAAAACTTGGTAATATAATACTTGGAAGTAATAGTGCCCAAGGGGTACTAAAAGAGGATTTACGGTAATCACAATTAATCTGAAATCAAAATCCTTAATTTTCGACAATAAACAACTACTAAACGTTTACAAAACATGTTTTCAAAATTAGATTAATTAGCTTTTGCCTTAAATAAAAGTCGTATTTTTGAAGCCAGAAAAGGATATGTAAATGCGGTTTATTGGGAAATTACACGGGAAGTGAATGCCTAATGGTGAGAGTCTTCAGCTCGATGACATATGAGCGGGAGTTCGAATCCCGCTAGGTTAATCCCGTTTTGGGTAAATGCAATGACCTTGGTTTCTGTTCTAAGAAGTTCAAATAGCCATTTTTTTCTCTAAAAAAAACTTTTTTTTAAACTAAAATATTTTTTACATTGCGGTTTCAAATGAAACGATTGCGGCGCATTTTGCAAAACTGTAAAAAAAAAAAAAATTGCATCTCTTTCTTTGTGAAACCAGCGTTTTAAAAGGATATTTGGCATGTGATTCAGAATTTTTGGTTTGAAATCTTGAAAAAGTATTTTGAAGACAATTCTAAATTTTTGAAAGCGATTTTCGAAAAGTCAGTAAACTAGAAATCATTTCGAGGAATCGAGTTTTAGTAACAATGGCCACACGTGACACCGAAATTCCAACATTTTAAAACAAATGTTCCTGCTCATATTTCATAAAACTTGTTCAAACAGAATCTGGAATTTTTTAAGAAACCTTTTCTCTGCATTCAACGTCATTTGTCTAGCCTCAATTGGTAGACAGCATGGCGTCTAGTCCCCTTAGCACTACCCCCACTTCCTTAAATGTATAGAGCATTTTTAAAACTGCTCAAGCATTTCTCTTAAATGCTGCAGATGCGCTGGACCCTGACGCAGTACCTTGGGATAGGTGACCTTGCTGAGATGTGCTTGCTCAGCAGCGATTGGAACGATACTGCAAAAACAGCGCTGCGCAAGTGCAATCCTTTGACCTTCCATTTTGATGACGTGAAGAAACTTGTCCACTTCAACAAGACCTTCATCGGGTACGAGCCAACTGACGACATCGCTGCTAGGCACTTCTGCTTTCAGCTTCCAGCGCTCGAGACCGCGGCGGCTCCTCTCACAATCGTCTCCAGCGCTTCAGCGATTTGAGATCCAAATCATACATTGTTGGGACAGCGACCCACTGTTCCTGCCCAACGTCCTGCGGAGCTTGGTCCGTGTCAACCCGCAGATCGCGGTTAAGCTGGGCATGGACCTGTGGTCAGACGGTCCACGACTGTTGCACAAGCTGATGACCGTGGCGGTGCGTATGGTGGAGCTGGACCTTGTAGTTCATGAGAGTTTGGAAGCGACGCGAACGGCGCTTGAGTGGATTGGAGGTGAGAGGTCATTGACTTAGGTCAAAGGTCAATGGCCTTCGACTGAATTGTGCTTTTTTTCCAGCCCAAAGCGACTGGCTCAGGAAGTTGACCTTCAAGGTCAAATTCGAAGAGGATGAGACTCAGCTTGGGGGCCTTAGGTTAAACACATTTTTTTAAACAATTTTTTTTTTAATTTTAAAACAATTTTTGTTAAGATTTGAAGGAATTCAAGATGGCTGTTGATGATAATGATGGATTGATGATCAAGAACCTTGATGCGCTTCTATGCCTTTCGAAAACGAAGCGCTTGCAGCGATTAGAAAAAATGGAATTGGAGGAAAGCGTCGGTGGAAATGCAAAGCGCTGTAGCTTAAAAAAATGTTTTTTTTTTTTTTTTTTAAAAACGCCGGAAGTCCCAGTTGTCTACGCAACTACCACAATTCGGTTTTCGTATCCTTAAGCCAAGGTTAATCGCTAATTAGTTACCTAATTAACTCATCCGAATTACCTAAAAATTCCAGAGTCCAGAATACAGTCAACATTTCTTTTGTTTGTTCTAATTTCATTTTTAAAAAATGAAATGCAGATTTTCAAAATTAGTATATGAGCTGCACTTTTCCAAGAAAAGAACTGTTTGCTTAAATGAAAGAAATTGCAACGAGGCAACCAGCCGATTATGCTCAAATTCAATTTTTTTTAAATCGAAGCCTTTGCCACTTTTGTTTTTCTTGAAAATCTGCCACATTTTATTAAGCGTGTTTAAACACAATTTTGACGGGAGCGGAATTCAATAATTGAATTCTGATGAATTATTGAAAACAAAACTTATTGTTAAATTTTTGTTTAACTGTTTAAAAAAAAATTTTACTGTGAGGAAGATAGTTTCGTTTTTAACCGTTTTTCGAGTCACTGGTAGTGGTGCGGTTTGTTTGTTTTTGTTTTGTTAGGTTAGGTTTAGGTTTAGGTTAGGTTACGTTTTTGATATCGTCTTCTAGTAAGACAATACCTACCTAGCACCGTGCTTCTACTCTCCTAATTAATCCTTTAATTAGGAGAGTAGAAGCATTGCTTCTACCTTGCAATGATTTTTGGGATATGCAACGAAAAAAAAATCAAGCATTACGTTCCTAAAGATACTGAAATACACAACGCAAAATGGACTAGCCCTTAAAACGTATTTTTTTTAGAATAAAAGTTTGATAATGTCATTGTTGACCCGTCTGTTTTTTTTAATAAAAAAAACTTATAGCTTTTTTTTTATAGCTGCTGCTGAGTACGGATCGTGTCAAGTCATTTTGTTTCGCTTATGGTATCGACACCGCCAGTCCTTACATAATCGCTCCAAATGACGGAACACCCTCATTTATGTCAATTTATTTCCCTGATTGATACTTTCATATTGAAATCGTAAATTTGCTGTAGAATTTTGTCCAATTTGATATTCTAACCTAAAGACTAATTTTTGAATGAATTATTTATTTGATATACGGCGAGCCCAAGATCAACATTAAATACTAATTTAATTTATAGAAAATAAATAACGACTAAAAATAAAGGTGTCTCATCTTTAGCTATAACTAAAAGACAATTAGTAGTGAGTTGCCAATTATACACTGGTAGTATCATGATAAAATTATTTACAAAGAAAGTCTAGTTAAAGTGAAAGCAAGTTTCACGAATTTGCTATAAAAGAGAAAGTTTGTACTGCTTCTCCTGGGGAAAATTCTTGTTTTTAAATCAATCTCTCCTACGACGGGCTTGTTTGGCTTCAGTCTTTTAATTACGCAACTCATGTGAATACAATGATTCTGAATGTGAAAACAAATATGAAAATAGAGAAACTTCACTTTACTTTCTCTTCATTGAGAAGCTCGTCATTTGGTTGTCGGAGCGTGAAATTTCCGAATTCTTCATCGACAATGATAGCATTCATAATGAGGTTCTCGTCTTCTTCTTTGAAAAGACCAAGGTGACATTCGGACTGCAACAGTTTAAAAAAAAACGAGAATATAATTTTGGGGGGCGCATTAATGATAATTGAAGAAAAGATGCGTGCTTTTAAAGTTAACTTAAGCGAAATAAAATTGCTCAGGATAGAGGCAGGGAGAGATGCGGTTTAGAATTTAGAAAAATAGATAATTTTGAGGATTAGGTGCTTGATGAAGTAGTAGATTGCAGATTTTGGAGTGGTTTTTCCAAAGTGGGTGCTTTCTAAATGCGCTTAGAGTGAAAGTTTAAAGTCGTAAATCTATCTTACGTATTTACTTCCTTGAGGACCTCGATGCCTGACCCTTCGTCGGCAGTGTTGGCAAAGTGAGGCTGTAAATCAGGATTGATTAGATTTCGGAGTGTGTCAATTACTTTGCTCGCTTCAACGTTCGTATGCGAGCGCATCACTTCTTGGTCAACTTTGGAAAACCCGATGAAGAGAAAGGCTCCGCGATTCCAATTGTACTTTTCTAAAAATAAACCACAAATGGCAATGAATTTGACAAATACTTGAACTTCGCATTTTACACACATTCTACACTGTCTGTAAAGTGAATCACGCCAACGAGCGTGACTAGGCGTAACGTTTTGAAGGTTTGCGTTGTTTCGTGTCCGCATGTGCCTAACATGCGTCTACTCTCGTCTCACACTCTTCTAAATCTACATTATTCTATTCGAATTCTGACCTTAACTCAAATTACGTTGTTTAATATATGGTAATTTTGAGAGAGGTTACAGATTATAAGGTAGATTAATTAAGCATTACCTTTAAATTAAAAAAAAAATCAAAATTTTATTTCGGGGAGGTATTCAGCTCTGGAATTAACCCGTCTGGACGTTCCTTCAAGAATCTGTTGTGGGGGTTGATTGGGTCGTTGTACTATGCAATACTCTGTCGAAATTAAAAAAAAGCTTCAGATAAAATTGTGCAAAATTAACTTAAAATTAGTACGTTTAAATGCTGTTAAATTTTTTCAAAATTTGAAAATTTAAATAAGAAATCTGATTTCACCGTTTGTACCATGCTTTTTACGTTTGTGATTTGCAACTAGATTCGGAATTTGCAGAAACAGTCTTTGACTTACTTTGCGGTGGAATTATGGATGCTGTGGATGACTTTGTGACCGGGGTCTGTAGCGTCGTCACTTCGTCACTACCTGCAGGGTGACGATTTTGGGCGGTGGTGGTGGGGCCATACAAAATAATTTCGGGGCCAACGCCCACACTTGGCAGATGTCGGGATGAGCTAGGCGTTTTGGGGTGGTTGTGAGCCGGTGTGTTGTGACTCGTCGTGCTCGTTTCCTTTTCGGCCGTGACCTCTGACCGGGAGTCAATCGCCATCGGACTCGGATGGCCCATCGTCGTGGACAGGACATCAGAACCCACTAGGACGGCCGTCCTGGGAGTAGGACTTGGGCTCCGCTCGGAACATTGCTGGGCACCAGCGAAGTGTGAGTCGACGTTGAGCGGACGCGGTGGTATCCCAGTTCCGTTGCATGCACAAGATTTCTTGAGCACGGTGCCCAGGATTCCGACCGTGGCGTTACGGCAGTGCGAGGTTCGACCTGCACACTTGCGCGTTACGCTATCCACGGCGCAGGCCTCTTCATATACTTCAAGCCGGCTTCTAAAATTTAAAATTAAAACTCAGAATTTGTCGCAAAATAACGTAATCTTGGAGGTAAATGCTTTCTGTAGGTTCTCCCCTAGTTAAAATAAGAATTATTGCCTTACATTACCGAAAGTTTTGCCCCAAAATATTTGTTGAACAATTTTTTTTTATATTGATTTGCCTCTACTATTACCCAGTTCAAGTAGCGTCTTTTGAAGGGTATTTGTCCAGAAGTAGAACGTTTTAAGCCACAAAAGGCTTCCCTCCACCTGTGTAGCATTTACCGTATGCATATTTAACTACGTTTCCCTTGAAAATTACTATCAGATTTCACACCTCCTACGTCAAAAGTACCGATTTCATTTTAGCCGAAGTTAATGAAATGAGCCACACTTTGCATATATTGGTAAGGTGAGAGAATGAAGGAAATGTGTGTAGAATTTTTTTTAGAATTTTTTTTGAAAGAGATCTCTTTATAAAAAGTTGAACAACTACGCTCAAAGGCCAAAAAATGGAGTCCTGTAAAATAAAAGACGAGGTAGACCGCCGAACAGGGCAATTTCAAAAAAAAATTAAAGAGAGATCTTTTTTGAAGATCCAGAGATCATTTGTGAGTATTCCCAAAAGGGTTTATTTCCTAAGAGCAGAGGTACTTTTGTCAAAAAATCCCCAATCTCATCCCCAAAATAAGGTGGGTTGGGAAGATATGAAATGTACGAATTCTCGTAACTGAGAATTCCGAAAATTGGAGTTTAGAAAATGAAAAAAAGGGCAAATCGCTTCAATCGCTGAAATCGGATTTTGCGGGGTTTTGAACCCTTTTATTTTACTAATTGGTTAGAAAATGAACAGCTTTCCAATGGAAATCAGAAACAGTTTTAGAAATGGTGAGTTAGGACTTAGGATTTGAGGTGCTGACACGAAGGAGGATGATGCCTAACTGATGAGAAAACGACACAAAATTAAAGATAAAGGAAGGAATTTACACAAAACGTATTTTGTCGACAGAATACCTGTTTTAGAAATAGGGTTGAAAAAACCGCCACTAGATGACGCGGTTAACTACAATTAATTAGATTTGACAAATGTCAATTCTACAAACATGAAATATTAGGGGAAAGTCGCCTTTCTCTTTTTCAACTCGTACTTATTTGAAGAGTTATAAGTTCTTCTTTCTCCAACTTTCTCCTCCACTTCTCATGCAATTCTCCACGGGAACTACCAGCGTGTCCAACAAAAGTCGAAAACGGAAAGGAAGAGGATAGAAAGCATCAAATAAAACCATCATTCTTTCAAAAACTGTAGTGTTTAAATACTTTTCTCATATTTCGTGGTTGTTTTGCTTTCAAATTTGTTTTTGAAACCTTGCCTTTAACACCTAATTCAAGATCAAGCTTAACCAGTAAGCTGGGGTCCATGCCATAATCCCGAAAATAAAAATCACTACACAAAAAATCTCTAAATAAAAATCTCTAAAATAAAAATCTATACATGTTAATAATCTCTACACATGAAAAACATCTAAAACTAAGTGTATATTAAGAATATGAAGGAAACCCTGGTTCAAAAGTTAGATGGGGTCAAAGTTCCAAACCCATTATCTGAAACGAGCCAAAAAATGCAGTTTCCGCTCGCTTGTCGTTTGTGTATTTACTTACAAAAACTCTTTAAAACCTAAACCTAACGTTTAAAACCAAATCTTAAAAATAGAAGAACATTTTTGAACTTGGACCCCTTGTAAATTTTGAACCAGATCCTTATTTTAGAGGGGTTTCTTTTGAAGGGATTATTAACATGTAGAGATTTTTATTTTAGAGGTTTTTAAAGTGTAGAGATTTTTATTTTAAAGATTTTTTTTAGATATTATTGTGTAGAGATTTTTATTTTCGGGATTATGGCCAGCTACCGTAAGTTGGACATGCGATGAGAACCACTTCGATTGAAAACACAAACCTGGAATTTTACCCATGCTATAAGTGTAAGTTGTATTTTTGGAAGGAAAGTCAGAAGGTAAAATAGAAGCAAAAGTTGCGTACGCCTTCTACATTTTTGGCTTACGGTAAATTGCAGTTAGAGTGAAAATCCATCCTTTCATCATGTCTTTTCCTAGGGTAGGGATAAGCGAGCTTAGCGTCTAAGAAACTGTATTGTTAGAATTTGGTGAAAGCGGAGAAAGGAGCTCTTATTTACGGTATTCCAAACAGATTCTTACATCTATTTTTATGAAAGTACTTTATAAAGCGTAGCGCCATACTTATCTAAAATCAAAAGAAAGTCACTCAACAAAAATGCTATTTCAGAATCTTGAAGCAGCGAAAAAAAAAATTCTGGCTTTTCTTTGGCAGAAAGGCTGCCTCTTTGTTTACCTTCTCAATTCGGAACAAATGTGTTAATATAATACATATACCTAAATATTTTTACCGTTTCTAACACGGATAAAAATTGAGATCAATTTAAAAATCAGAACTGCGTTGCAATTCTACTCTACTAATGATAAAAACAAATCTGGTAATTTTATTTTTTAATCAAGAAAGTGAAGCATTTTCGATAAATGAGTCGTTACAAAAGCCGTGGTTCAGAATCGTAAAACGCAACGCTGTTGTTAGCATGACTTCATTTGAGGGAATATGCTTCTGGAATGGCTTGTCTGGAAACTAGAAATATGTTGACCTGCCACTGTCAACAATAACAAAAGCCAATATGGATTTCTTAGCAAAACGAGTTAGTTTTGCAGTAGTAAAATTAAATTTTGTGGGTTAATTACTCGGCATTTGACGTAGCATACTCAAGCAGCAGAGCTTTTACCTACTAATGACTGCTTTCAATAGCGTGTAAGTGAAAGCATTAAAAAGATTCTCGGATATGAAAAATTTATGGTTAGACTCAGGTCGAAGACCTTTGCGGATTCAATGCACCTTTGTATTTAGGCATACTATAAATGAACTAAAAATCGTTAAGCTTCAAAATATAATGATTTAAAGTTGAATATCTTTGTTTTGTTAAGAATTTCCTCTTTCTTTGTAAAAACATGAGCTGAAGAAAATCTGCCGATTTTTGGACGAAAATGCGCATGCGCAGGTAGAAAAACCTTTTTTTTTTTTTTTAAAAACCTTTTTTAAAAGAACCTTTTTTAAAGAACCCATTTTCAGGTAGTCGGCCCTTTTTTTAAAAGAACCCTTTTTCAGGTAGTTGACTGACAGCTCTCGCATTTGTATATGATTTTACGATTCAATTCGATGTATAATTCAGAGAAACAGTTAAGTATATGGCCCCAATACTGCATGAAGCATGCAGAGAAGCATGCCTCAAGAATACTTCCAGCATTTTAGGTAGCGGGGGAGGGCCTATTAGTAATTGCTAATTAATTGGTAATTGACAATTAATTAGTAATTGATAATTAATTCGTAAATTGAGTGAAGCGAGAAGTGCTAAATCTTTCGTCTAGTCGTCTTTCATCAGGTCCACACAAAGATGGCGGCTACGAAGCAGTGAGAGGCAGAAGTCGCTAAGCTGAAAGCCAATTCAAATAATTTACATAAGAGTTGAACAAATAAAACAAAACAATTTCGAAAGTTTTTCAATTAATTTTTTTAAACCTTGCCTCATTAGATGGAGTAAACAATTTTCAAATTCAAAGGTGAAAGTGTCGCAAACATTTCAATTTCATCTCCCAATTCGTCAACGGGAAGCGTAAGGCTCTTCAGCTCTTTAAAAAAAGTGAATTTGAACTTTTTTTAAAGTGAGTTTTTCAAAATAAAAATCACACTTTTTAAAATGTATGTGCGTATGTGCATTAGTAGGCCAAAAAATAGCCCGTTAAGTTGAAGGTCCAATTCGGTCACTTGCGACATGCCTGTGAAAATTGACGCAAGTTGACGTAAGCAGCGATCAGCAATTGAAGCGTTTTTGGGAGAGTAAGGCGATGCGATGTCTGGCAGTTAATTGTTAATTAACAGCTAATTAAGCAGCGCTTTTTAATTAAAAAAAAGCAGGCGAGTAAGGTTTTGGGTAGCTGATTTCTTAGCACCGTAGTTTAGAAATGGCCAGTTCTCAATGAGAATGAAGTGAACAATGGGATGGGTTCCAGGGTTCTTGGAGGGTTTTAAGGACCCTCAAAAGGGTACTTCTACCCTTCAAAAGGGTACTTCAGGGTCTAAGAATAGTTTTCCTGCTTTTCCAGAAATAAACTGTTAAGGTTCCTTGCTCCATAGGAAACGCACAGCGTTCTCAACCAGAGTACTTAAGGGCTTTCCCACTTTTAGAGAAATGTGTAGGGTCCAAAATGGACGTCTAAAGGGTCTCTAAACCGCATTTCAATGCCTTTTCCCTTCGCTGCTTTGTAAAATCGAGTTTACTACGATTTATTAGCTATTAATAATTAATTAGTAATTGTTAATTAACTAATTGAGTAATATTGTTGAAACAAACGCCTTTAAGGCTGGTATTCTCCGGTCGTTATTTGAAAAATTATCCTCGGATAATTGGGATTTATCCATGGGTTTCAACATTTTGGGATTCACCGCACTTTTTTGATAAAATCCCTGGGTGAAAAGGTGGCAACGAA
>JAQFYP010003504.1:0-10807 GCA_034694865.1 Bilobella braunerae
CCTGGACGTGTTAGTGTTTTTTTACAACTCACATTACTCATTCTAAGGAATCAGATTTAATATTTTGAAAGTGTACCATCTATAATCATCCAATCGAACTGCTTCAATTGAAGTGTTTGAATTTTAATGGTATTTATTTAAAACAGATTTCTGGAGACTCGTGCGAAGATATTCTCAACGCCTAATTACGCAAATGGTCAGCAATGAAAATTCATTTGATGTATAGTATTATTTTGTTGCATAATGGCATGTGAGTTTAAATATTTTGCTCGTTGCGGTCCGGTTAACTAAACCTACAAAATTGAAATAAAACTTATCTTAACTCAAATTAATAAAAAAAAGAAAAAAAAATTATCAAAATCATGTACAAGGACAGATTTATTTAGCGGAATATTTGTAGAACTATATACTATTCACATCAAAGACTACATTAAAAAAATGAAAGTGTTCATTAACATTTAGACAAAACAGAAGTAGAAGAGGTGTTACAGCAATGCGCAAAAACTTGCAACAATGTTGATCATAATAAAATTCAAAATAAAAATAAAAAATAAAAAAAATTGGCAGGTCTCGGAAAATAAATTTTCCTGATGATGCGTTTCCCTGTTCCCATTCATTCTCATACACTGTTGTCAGTTCCCAATCTCACACGACGCACGTTTACATTGCGAGCGTCGGCTTCAAAGAAATTATTCTAACTAATGAAAACTTCCAATTACAATAATTAATAATAAATAATATTAACAAAGAATTAGAATGTTTAAAATCCTAAACCGCTTGAAACTTCTAAACCCATGAAGCACAAAAACTTTATAACAATTATTTCAAACATGATAATTGTGCACATGCCTGGGAACTTGTTGAGTGTCGAGTCTATGGACTAGTTTATGTCATTGTATCGTATGATATTATCTAAGGTTGACTCACCATATGTGACATATAATTGGCCGAATGTGTTACCAAAAAACCAAAACGGTAATGTTTCTAATTCTTCCATAGAAACTCAAGTTTGCAAATTGTGCGCACGATTTATCAAAGTCGACAATATGGATGCAAAATCAAAATATCAAATGCTTGGCAGTTTCCGCGTTCTAGGATTGCAGTGTGATTGGCGTTTTGAGTACGATAATGAGAGAAACATAAATGAGAAAATGTAGAGTACGCTAGGAGTGAAAAAGTGACAGAGAAAGGAACGTGGAAAATTCCACATCAATTCACACGAGCCTAACTAATTCCACATTGCCAAGAAACCATGAAATGGTAAAAGTTGTTTTCTATTTTTGAATATAAAGAATTAGTAGAATAAATAAGTGATTTTTGCGTCACGGCAAACAGAAACAACTAATTACTTTTATTTGAGCATTAGCTATCTGGCATCTCTAGGGAAATCTAAACTGATGTGTATCCTGCTAGTGCAAACAAATGTTAATTGAACCCTTGTAGCTATGCACATTTTTTCGTACCTATAACTATAAATGTAAGGACACATGTCCAACAATTTTAACATTGGACTATATCTGCAAAGACATTTGTCCAAATATTAAGAATGACCTGGGTTTGAAAATCTCCAGGAGCCACGGGATACTGGGGAAATTAAATCATAGCTGCTGTTTTCACTACTGTACTAAATTAGTTAAATACTAATTAATAAATAAGCTATATATACTTATATAAATTTATATAATCAATTGTAATAAATCAATTGTAACAAAATACAAGTGAGAACGATTTGCACCCAAAAGTGTGCAAATAATATGTATAGTATATATATATACTAGCAAAGAAGCCCGTCCAAAGACGGGAGTACTCAATTAATTATTTAAATAACTATTTAGAAATAGTTTTGAGTCAGTTGGAGGTCAATTTCTAAAAGTTAATTATCCCTAATTTTAAATCATAATTAACTAATTAGAAATCGGTGTTGAGCCAATTGTAGGTTATATTTAGCTTCAGCGCACGTAAGAACCCACATTCACATGTAAAACTTAACCTCCAAAAGTTAATTATTCTTAATTGTTAATCATAATTAACTAATAAGAAATTGTTTTTGAACTAATTGGAGGTTATATTTAGTTTCACCGTACGTAAGAACCCCCATTCACATGTAAAACTTAACCTCCAAAACTTAATTATTCTTAATTTTTAATCATAATTAACTAATTATAAATTGTTTTTGAACTAATTGGAGGTCATATTTAGCTTCAGCATACGTATGAACCCCCATTTACATGTAAAACTTAACTTCCAAACGTTAATTATTCTTAATTGTTAATCATAATTAACTAATCGACATCACAACTATGGAATTGACAGAATCATTAGGACGAAGTTCTTCACCCATTTCAAAAAGTTTATTGTAAAAAAAAGTAAGAAAAAAAAATTGAAGTTACCGGGATTCGAACCTGCGACGTTCAAGCTGGAAGGTTCGACGCTTATCACCAATAGGCCAAATTGCCTTTAGCTATAAGCATCAGAAAAAAGATGGTGATGTAGAAACCGGACGACTCATCATTCACCAACCACCAACTGTGTTTTCTTATATATGAATTGAAGCCTCTCACATAATAATACTTTTTGATATGAGAAAGAGTTAAATCGAAAAATTTGTACTATCCTTTTTTTGTCGAGAGTCTTCCGCATCCATAATGGTATTGTAGATTTTTGTATCTTTACTCGTCTAGGAGCTGCGATGTATCTAAGATGCCACTTTTCAGTTTCTCTCTTACGGACGTTCACATGTAAACGAATATGGGTCCCCGACCTTAACGGAGAGAGTTAGGATTCTTCCGTAAAGGTACTCCTTGGTTAGACTTACGCGCCCACGCTATCCATCTGCATATGCAGATGGATAAGTTAACAGATAACAGATAAGTTAACAATTTACAGAATACTCCGTTGCGCAGTGCTTTCTTCTCCTCTGCCAGCTCTGGAGCGTGGAGCTTATCGTCCTATGGCACTTTTTTATAGGGCGTATTAGGATTCGATCCAAGGAAGCCAGTGGAAAGGAACAGATGTCCTAGCCAACTGGACATCACGACCTGCAAGAGCAATTGAGAATAGAGCATTTGCTTTGGTTTCTGCATCTCAAGCCCTGCTTTTTTTTAGATTGAAAACGGTGCGTACCAACTGTTGTGAGCAAATGCTTAAATTTGCAACCAATATTCTTTTCACTAGTACCACTATTTTACTGAATAATTTTAAACTAATGTGACCGCATCGCTTATTTTTTTGAGTATTTTTTTCATTTGATTTTAACAGTACGTGAGTGGACTTAGTTGTTAGTTATGCTATATTCAGCTATTAATGTAATTGCTAAATTTGACTTAAACTCTTGTATTTAAGGGATTCGCTTTTTTTTAGAGAACTACGACAGAGGTGTATTGATAAAATGTACCAAATTCTTATAACCCAATTCCCACATTCTAATAGTAATGGCCAAAAAAGCCCGTTCTAGGACTTATTTTCTGAAGCCTGTCCTAAAACACGCCTGTTTGGATTCTTTTTCAACAATTTCTTTACACTACTATTCACAATTCTATGCCAAAAGCACCTATAATCTGTGACTCGTGTTGATTCTGGCTAACTCAAAATGCCAATCAAACGATTTATTGATTTTGTCTTGACAATTGTCTTTTCAAAGTCAAACTTAAATCAACCAACCAACCAAACCAACAAAATTTTTCTTCGTTTGCAGTTAACAAGGACTCGTAAATTAAAATAAATGCAGCAAAACTTAAACTTTAACCTAACTAACTACACGTTTTGAACTCATGTACAATTTTTACCACGTGACTAGACTTTTACATTTCATTCTACCTCAATCTCTTCAAAAACGTTTGTTTAAAGTATGGCTTACGCCAAAAATCAAGCAATTGATTGATTAATAATGATAATGATCTTAAAAATGATTCTAAAAATGTCGAAAATATTCAAAGTTGCAAAAAATGATTCTATAGAATCAAATTCTTGAATTCTTATGGGATTTGTCATGTTTTAGATGTTGTGTACATCGATTCATAGGATTCGGTGCTAAAGTAAACATATATATAACCTTGGTCGACCGGTAACTTGAGTTCGACTCGATCTTTTCTGCTTCAAACCATTTTTCACCGATATTTTGATCGATATATTTGAGTAGAGCTTTTGGAGTTTTATTGTTTTTACGGGGTTGTGTAAAAAACTAACCGTTCCCTTCGCTTGAACTTCAGATCATATTTTACTGGTGTGTATTACAATATATTATATGCTAAATTGGTACAATATGCGAGTTGTTTGGGTTTCGAACTTAAAAAGCAATATCCAAATGCATAACACTGACCAAGACAATTATCAAATTTTGTTAGTTTCATAAAAGTTTTTGTGTCTAAAATTAGACCTAATGTAAGACGTATTTCTAGTCAGGACACCGGTGAAATATATTGGTTAAAGATGCTAGTAAACGGTTTTTATGAAAAGATCGGTCTTTGTTCAAAATAGCTAGCATACGACCACACGGTATTACCAAATCCAAAGGCGGCTACTTGCTCTGTTCCACAGAGGTTTCCAGCAGCGTCAATAAAGCGTTCTGGGCGAAACACCGCAGGGTCACCCCAATACTTCTCATCTGTGAACAGTGCATGGAGGTTGTACATTACGCATGCGCCCGATTTGAACATAAAAACTATTGAATTGAAATCATAAAGCATGTTTACCTGGTCAATCACTAGTCGCTTAACACCAGTTAAATTTTTTTAACACCAGTAGTGACATTATGTTGGTTAATTTACTAATATAAAAAGGGACAAGGAAGCTTCTTCAACATTGGATTGAGAAGTGATTTTCGGAAGCTTAGTAAATGTAGAGAAGTGTTTTTTTTTTGCTTCTACGTATAGTATATTAGCTAACCTTTGGTATATGGTATCCTTTGTAAGTGTACTCGACTTGTGCTCTGTGTGGTGTTGGAATTAGTACAATGTCCCCAATGCGCAACGTTTCAAAAATTACCGCCTGCGTATACGGCATTTTATTCGAATCCAAGTAACTTTTCCCTCCGCTTTCAAGGGAAAAATTTAAAATTTCCCTGTACATTTTCTCCTGAACATCAGGACGCATAGTGAGGTGCAGTATTGCGTAGTCAAAAAATCGACTCAACGCTTCCGAACCCGCCATAAAAATATCCACGACCGACATAAGAAGGTTCTCATCTAAAAAATTACAACTCTGTGTATCAAAGATTTACAGACAATAGATAGGGAAAACAGCATTGAAAGACCATTATTTATATTACTAAAATTTCAAGTTATGTTTGTGGCTGGATTCTCGTTTGTTCTGTAAATTTTGTCTATGAAAGTTTGCACATGATTGAAGGGCTCATCTCCCGGGTTTTGCCGTTGGTTTGATTCCATAATGAGTTTCTAGCAAAAATTGCTGTCATTGTAAAATAGCATAAATGACGCTAAAAAACAAGGCCGTCCTAGAACAGAAGCACCTATAGAAATTAACAGTAAAAACTTCCTGTTTCCGGACGGGCTTAATTGGCTAGTATGGTTATAGAATCAGCAAGCATCAGTATATTTATAATATATTAGCGCTATTTTTTTACATCACATCTCTTTGTTTTAAATTTTGAGTTTTTGGAAAAGGGGACTCCCTCCTCTGCTTCTTCCAACTTTTGCTTGATTCCGTTTTTAAAAAAGTTGGAACTAGCAAAGGACTTTACAGTACGTATTAAAGGCTGCATGTACTTAACTTTAAGTACTCCTGTTTTAGGATATAGATGTTGCGCTAGTATTTATATAAAAACTGGTATGTTTTTTTTGTTATATAATAATCTTTTAAGGAAACAATATTTTTTGCGAGTCGCCAACTTACGCCAACTATGTGACGTAGATTGTCAAATGCTTTCACCAGTTTTCTTTGTGTGGTTGCAAATGGATATATTTTGCGTAGGAACGGGTATGCATTTGGAACATAGTATCCATCAGCAGCGGGAACTAGAACTTCCATTTCATGGCGGAAGCGATCGAGGAGGTGCGAGGACCCGTCCGATGTAAAGCGAAAAAGTAGGCGAAAAATAATGTTGAGCACGTTTTTATCAAACGTAAAATCGATAAGTAGATTGCTTGAGTTTTCTCAAATAACTCCGTTTCCATCCCCGTCAAAAAGTTGCTCAGTTCTTCTCGAATGAGTTGCTCGAGTTGCGTCGACCGCTTGAATCCAAAGTTGCGAAGACTCTTGTGCGAGAAGCGTCGAACGTCGCGCGAGACACTGTTACTACTCAGGAGGAAACCTAAACAAAACGGGTTGCACTTGATTGCAGGACAATTTTTTTTCTAAACAACATTTTCTTTTTATCCAATGGATGTATATGGTACTTGCCATGCTTGTGAATGTCACAATCTAGGCCCAGGGTGAATTCGTGGCGAGCATGAAATTCAGGTTTTGTGAAGAGTTTTATAATGTCTTCAAATTTGGAAAAGACAACTACAGAATTTTTTAAGTTAGGATTCTATCCAAACGCTAGTACACTTGAGTTAATACAGTTTTACCTGCGTCGTGTACTCCCCATGAATAGTACATAATGTCTCCGTACTTTTTCGACATTTTCGTGAGAGCTCTGTGCGGGTAGGTGGAGTCAGTTGTTAAAAACAAAAGTGGCACACCCAGCCCCAACCAGTTTTTCGGTCCTGTTGAACAATGTTTGCTTATATGCATTAATATAATGATATGAGTAACATGCATATGTGAATCTAAATATCCTAGACAAACTCCCAAAAAGCGGAAAACGAGAAAAAACGCAAAAAATAGATATATTTCGTCCTTGATTCTAGACATGCCTCAAAGTAGTCCTTTTTTCCCAATTTTTCAAAATTTAAAAATTAAAAGAAATGAAGAAGGTTTCTTCCAAATTGGAATTGAGTGGAATTAGTTTAGAAAACACGGTACCTGGCGGAAGATTTTTTGGGTTCCACCAGTTGAAGAAAAGTGTTGCGAGGAGTAGAAGTGCAGCTAAACCTAACATACTCACTTTGATTAGTTGCCTTAATTACTCAAATTACTCCAAATATGGCTAATAAAGTTTTCAAACTGTATTTTAATGAAAAGAGCGGAAAATACTTTAAATTCGGCAGGGTTAAGTTGCTAAGTTTGCCGCGTTGGTCTTCTGTAGGGACATCGGTTTTTGTTCAAAACAATTTTCCCATGCATGATTTGCACCGTGCGTAAATCACGACAAATTCGTTTAATTAGGTCGCACAGCTAATTAGAATTTTTTTTCGCAACCTTTCTGAATTAACATCATTTGATTTCGCAAGAGATATCTTGAATGGCCAAATGGCATTTCTTGTCTCCTAAACTTGAACGCGTTGACGTTGAGGCGTAATGTTGGTTAGTAAAAGTTAGTTCATTAGGTTTTAGTTTCATTTGCGTAGGTATTACGCACGATCAAACTATAGTCAAAAGCGTACTACAATTCAACCATTTTACATTTTTAGATATGCATAAGAGCTTTTAAATGCATTTTATTAGTTCAAATTTGCAAAAAAAATTTCCCCAAGTCAGAATTTGAGACATTTGCATATTATAGGAATATTTTAGGGTTTCGGAAAACATAAATTTTGTAAATTCCACTTTTGATGCATTACTTTATTGCATTACTACACTTTGGATCGTTATTGATCTCTATGACGTCTCACTCTACATCAAAGCTTTTTTTGTTCAAAATTGCAAACTAACCAAGAATGACAAAAGCCAAGAAGCTTGATTCCAGAAAGCTTAAACCGAGAACGACAAAACCCGAGAACTTCAAAAACTGAGAAAACTAAAACCGACAACTAAAAAAATTATCATACCTCTGGTACTACAATCTCCGACTGACCCGGTTTTCTCCACTGGCCAGGGTTACGATACTGATTTCATGAACGGGCTTACTTACTTAACAGTTAAGTGGCGTTAAATTTCAAGTAAGAATTTAAAAATTGCAGTTCCCGCTCGCTTTGTATAGCTAATAGCTTCATGTAAACCCCGCAAATGTTTTAAAAAATGTTGGTAACCAAGTTCAATTAATCATTCTTGCAAAAATGGCTTTCTATGGGGGACCCCACATAAAATGGGTCCTTAAAAATCCAAGTACAATAGTTACGGGAAACTTGAAAGACCCACAAAATTTTGGACATCCTTCTTGACACTTCCGGTCATTCTAGAACTTTGAAAACAGAATTTGACCGATAACTTTTTAATTATCGGTCTTCAAATAGCGTGCCCTACTTTAGACTCACCCTGTATTTTGAGCATTAACCAAACAATATGACATTATTATATAAAATATATAATATATATTATATCGCAGTTATATAAAAATAACTGCGATTCGTTTTTTTTTTTCGGATTTTTGGTAGTCTAGCATGATCCGAAAAGTTATGATTTTTTCAAGGACCAAATCGACTCCAGACCCTTTCCTCTTTTTGAGACGACACCGTAAATGACCCCAAAAACCGAAAACCCGAAAAATCGGTTTTGACGGATTTTTGTTAGTTTTTCATAAATCGAAAAGTTGATGATGGTTTCAGCGACATAGGTGACCCCATCCCATCAACACTTTTAGAATGACCTTGTAATTGACCCCAACAACAAAATATGGCTTTTTCGTGGTTCTGCAAGTGTTGCATGAAAGTATTTTGGTATCAATACAATACACTACTTAGGTTACGTGCGTTTGCAACGGTTTATTTGTACCCTGATCGCTTTGGTCACTCTACCGTTGAGCTACACCGTCCCCTCATTGCCCTTGAGTCCCCCCGTCGATACGTCACCAGTAGCTCGTGACAATACACTATTAATTTGTGGGCGGTATAGTTTCTAGTGATTCACACGGACTATTAATTTAAATTTACCTTTGGAATATGATATCCCTTGTACGTGTAGTCAAATATTGCTTTTCGAGGTGTTGGTATCGGAACCACGTCGCCAAGGCGCAGTGTTTCAAAAATTACTGCCTGCGTATACGGCATGTTAGTCGAATCCAGGTAAGTTGGCCCACCACCTTGAGGATACAAACTTAAAATTTCCCGGTACATTTTCTCTTGCACATCAGGTCGCATAGTGAGGTGCAGTATGGCGTAGTCGAAAAACCGACTCAACGTTTCAAAACCGGCAACAAAAATGTCGTTGACTGACATTATCAGGTTTTCATCTGTAAGATATACCATAATTATAAAAAAACAATTATGTAATACAAATTTGAATATAAAATGTATGTATTTATATATAATACTAACAAAACAAACCCGTTTAAAAAGAAGCTTAATTTGCTTACAGTATTATTATTTTGTAAAGAAAAATTTGTTTTGTTACGGACGTACAGCCGCGGATTGGCTAAGAAAACGACAATTACTATGCTAGATTAACAATACAATGCGTGTAATATTAGTATTCGTCATTCCAAAATCCTCAGTCACCTGTAAAGTTTGTAGTTGGGTTTTCCTTAGTCTTATAAATTTTGTCAACGAACGTTTGCACATAATTGAAGGGTTTCTCATCCGGGATTTGTCGTTCGTTGGATTCCAAAATGAGTTCCTAGAAGTATTCAATGGTAAATTAGTCGCAAATTAAAAAGTGCTGTTGTTAAATACTAAGTTTGAGGTTTAGGAACGGAAGTTTTTGTGTTCATTGTAGGGTAATTTGTTAGAAGCGGAAATTCGATTCGTATGCAAACTGCAAGTTCTGAAACCATTAGTACAATTTAGTAAGACATTTTTAAGTAACTTATGATAAAGAGTACAAAATATTATAAATTAACAGTTGACGGTGTGTTAGCTGGAGCTATACAAATTAAATCCTTCTTAAAGCGGTCACCTAGCGTCAGTGTCGCGCAAATAATTAAAATTAGAGATGTGAAAAAATGGAAACGTTTTTGGTTTCAGGCAAAAGTAGGGGTTGACTTTGAATTGTCATTTTTAAGCCAAAAGATCATTTCGGGGAATTATTTCAAATTTAAGACAGATTGGAAATTTTTTTGAGTAGTTATTGAGATACATGTGTGACTCGGACGGACAGACAGAGCGAAAACATAAAGTAGCTTTCACTTCGCTTCCACTACTTACAAGTAGTAGGCAAGGCCTGCAACACTCAGAAAATTCCCAAATTTGGCCAACACACACTTGTTTTAGTGAAAAGTGAAACGCAAATTTCTAGGTATTTTTTTATGGTCACAATTGCGAGCGATATTCAAAAAATTTGATTTTCAACACATGTCTTGAAAAGCTTATGAGAATTTAAATGCGATTTCTCGAGTTTCATATGCTCCCCCCTTCGCAATTTTCAAAATTAGCTTTACTTAACAATGTAAAAAAAACTCGAATTTCATGGAAATTTTTATGCACATTTCAAACACCCTAATTGCATCAAAAATTTCTATTTGGAAATTGAAAACATAAATTACATCTCAATTTTGATGTAAATGTCAAAAATTCAAATTGCATTAAACGTATTTTAATTATAATTTTACCAAAATTCTGGATTATATTTGTTTGATGTTTTCTACTTGTTTTCCAACCAAGCATGTGTGGGGTTGAGAGGTTATGTTTGCAGCAGATTTCAAGTTTTGTGAAGCAAATTAAGAGGGGGACCACATGAAACTCGAGAAATTGTGGGTAAATTCCCATAAGATTTGAAATAAAAGTGTTGAAAATCAATTTTTTTTTTAATTTCGCGCGCAATTGTGACCATAGAAAAAAATTAAAAATTGGCATTTTATTATTCACTAAAACAAGTGTTTTGGCCAAATTTGGGATTTTTCTGAGTGTTGCAGGCCTTGCCTACTACTTGTTAG
>JAQFYP010003505.1:0-10804 GCA_034694865.1 Bilobella braunerae
GACGCTTTTCGTCCTATGGCACATTTTTATTGGGCGGATCAGGATTCGATCCCAAGAAGCCAGTGGTAAGGAACTGACTTCCTAGCCAACTGGACCTCACGGCCCCGATTGTGGGGTCTGGCCAATTTCATTCAATTTGATCCCAAGACCAAAATTTTGGTTTTTTTATGGTTTTTATTAATTTTGCATAAAATGAAAAGCTATCATGTTACCAAAGAGTCAGGTGAGACCCACCTGACCCTTTATCCGCAGTGCGATGACCCCAAAAACAGAATCGGGGTTTTCGGGTATTTACTTAGTTTGCATACAATGAAAAGCTATAATTGTACCAATCCCGCAGAGGGCCCCTGACCCATTCCGCGAAGTCCGATCACCCCTTAACTGAACCCCGAAACAAACAAACTGTTTTCAGGTTCTTATTTGTAAAGTATATTTTTTTTATGCTATTTGACATTCGCCTATGACCTGGTCAACATGATTTCTTGTGGTAGTGAGTGGGGGTGGGTTGATTTGGAAGTTACGAGGGTTGAGGCTAGAAGTTTTCTGCTGAACGGAAAACGTGGGTTTGACCACAGAGGAGCCTCCGTTTAGGCAGAGGCCGAACCCTGTTTTTTGCATACCGGCTCGAACCCACCCTCCACGACCGCAACTGTCGAGGCTTCCACTCACTACTACCACATCACTCGCTTTTTGTGCGGCTGCCGATATTTGATCTCGGCACCTACCCAAGCTAGAACAAGGGTCCTCACCCCTCGTACTACGAGTCGTGGTCGTGAAGTATATTTGCAATTTTTATATATAAGTATATTTGCAATTCAATACGCTACTTACGTTACGTGCGTTTGGAACGGCTTATTTGCTATTTTTGCGGATTGGGGACGTGAAATAAGATGACACGCGGATGCTAAACATTTAAGAAAGGGCAGGGGTAAAATAGGGAAGTAGCTCCTTAGCATAAAAGTAGTCATAAAGAGGGCACAACAAGCTCAGTAACACTCTGTTGTTTTAGGGACAAGGGGAGGGGTTTAAGCCACAATGGGAGGGTTCCAACCTGACGCGAGGTACGGCCGTTGCTTTTGCCTGACTTTGTGGAAATGATGGCAGTTTTCAGGATTATCTCAAGACTATAAGAAACCCTATCATATAGTCGGGAAATATAGTCGGATGATTTATTTTGCTGCAAATTTTGTTAAACAAATGATTCAATGAAAGGAAATATGTTAAAGTAAAGTTGAGTTTATAATTAAATAAACAGGGACAGGCTTCATGACTTCAACTACTCTGTTTTTTCCGTCGCAACTCGGCCAAATAGCCCTCTAAGGTATGTGCTCCACGACACATCTCGCCTTGTACCTACTACCGTAATTGCTTCTTTAAAAGCTTGGCGAATTGTATTGTAGTCAATGTTCTTTGGAACCCTTGACGAGTTAGATTGTAAATAACTCCGTATTCCAAGCAGAGCGTGGATTAACTCTGAAATCAATAATATCAAACATAATGTACTCTAACAAATAAATATAAAATACGAATTGTGAACTAGTGGAAAAAAATTGTTTGTGTATATTGGGAGAATTATTTATTATTGCTGTATTGTTTAAAAATTGCCTTTGGTAAAATAGAAATTAATGTCAATTTATTTCTCACCGGGATCCAATTTCTTATTTTCGTGGAGTTGGCTTTCAAACTTCTCCTTTTGCTCATTAATATCGTCTTTGAAGAGCAAAGAAAAGAAGCTAAATACTGAAGTGATTTCCCATGGAAGTGACCCCTTGTATCCCGCTTTTCCCAAGACGTACAATACACTTCTAAGGTCATCATCAGGACTATACTCTGTAAGAATTAATAAAATCATTCCAATACAGGATACATTAGTTTTGGTAATCATAGAACTTGACATAACTTAAATAAAAGGTATCAATGCATTTAGTCCAACGTATTTTAAATAAATGCAAAAAATTAACAACAAGCAAAAGGTCGATACTAGCCGGAAATAGAACGGCTCTCCACGATCTCGCCGAAACTTTTCATACCCAATCCATTATCAACGTTTGGACTCATAAATGCAATGGTTCCACAGCGTCCCTTCTTTTTTCTTGAAATAAGTTCCGCAGAACCCCAATCAATGAGAACCACCCCAAGGCATCTTGCATCGCGTATAATAAATTGAGTGATTTGATATCCATATGAAGTATATTCTTTCTGTGTGCGACTTCAAGAAGGTTTATCTATATACAAACTAGTTGTCATATTGCAATCCTAAGTTATGAAACAAGATCCTGGTTTTGCTCATTTGTTTCTCGCCCGCGGCTATTTTTAAATCAACGGCGCCTGCGTTTGTTAGAGCAATTGCATGATATTTTATTGTGTTACTCGTACCAGGTCAAGTCCTGTCGTCAAAACTTCCATTGTTGATGCAGAAAGGTCAAAGCCCAAAGCATTGAGATTGGGACTAGGAACATGCTGCAACACAAGAACAGTTCCTTCATCGTCTCCAGAGTAGAACCCATATCCATAACCTTGGAGGAATGCAGCTATATACAGTTGTTTATTGTTTAAAAAAATGTACAATTTTGGTAAAATAATTTCATTTATGTTATTTTTAATTGCTTGTCAATTATACAGTATATCTAGAAAAGTAATTTAATAAACGAAATGATGTGGAAATGTTCCAACCTGGTTTCAAATTGACCGCTGCTCCTTTTAAATCAAGTAATATTTTATACTCCTTTATGACACCAAGAAGAGGATAGATTTCATTTTTTTTCTGTGGGACCTTTGTAAACAAATATTTTGCATATAATATTGGACATGGTAAGATAATGGCAATACAATTTGGTTAAGCGACCATTACTTAAGAAGCTGTACAATTGCGAGCAATAGGTACAATGGAATGCCTACATATGTTCTAAAGGACTGAAAATAACTCACCAGCTTTAGCACAAGGTCTATGTTGTAATTATCCTTGCAGTATGTTACTAAGAAATAAAAGGGGTTACTATAAGGAACATTTATTACACGGTAGATATACTTGTAAATTTTAAAAAATAACAGCAAATCTAACAACAAAATATAGGGAAGAGTGTAATAATATGTAGTGATACAAATTTATGGCGGATTTTTGGTTATTTTATTAAGGACGATGACGTCAAAGTAATCAAATGATTAAGTTGCCATATATAAGTAATA
Organism: Bilobella braunerae; assembly: GCA_034694865.1. Taxonomy (NCBI): domain Eukaryota; kingdom Metazoa; phylum Arthropoda; class Collembola; order Poduromorpha; family Neanuridae; genus Bilobella; species Bilobella braunerae. The sequence goes on from JAQFYP010003505.1 coordinate 3,187, forward strand.
TTTTAATCTCTTAAGAGATTTTGCTTTGAAAACATGTAAAGATGTGTGTTATAAAGTTTAGTGTAAATTTAGGTTTTTTTTTCATTTTCTTGCTTTTTTTACAAACCTTTTTTTAAACCTTCGATTTCCCGGACAATTTGGAAAAAAAATACTTAATTTTTTTTAAACCTGTAAATATATGTTTTATTGGTTACCTAGTACAATTCTGCCCGTAGCACCGCCACCTAACCACTTGTATTCGCTGAATTCTATGTTTTCATTCTTTGGTAAATGAATATCATCATCAACTATTTCGAGTTTAATGGTTATTCCCCCATAAGCTGAGCCGAGAATGAGGAATAGTACAAATATCCGCACGGGCATTCTGCAATTCTATATGTAAATCGAAGGAAACGTACAATTCAAATTATACTATTTTAAAACTATTTGCCAAAAGCAAGGACACGGAGAAATACAATTTTCAGATTTCAGTCATAATACAATTAATAAACTATTTCTTAGTATTTATTTGTTACAATAGCGCAAACTCGAGTTATAGTTTATACAATTCAACGTATTGACCTTTAACATGCGAATTTGAACAATTGTTATGCAGATTGTGATGCATAGGAAACGGCGCAAAATTTAATATTTCCGCAGCTCGGGTTGTCAATAAGTAATGTAGTGGGTAATGGATTTGGTAGGCAGTCCTCAATATGAAACATGCATGCATAAACATATTAGATCACTGTTTCGATAATGAACGTTTTTGACATTCATTTTCAAGTTTTTTTTTTCAATTTGTTTAAATTTTCTGAATCTTATAGAATCCTTAAGTCTCATCTGTTAGGTTCTATAAGGATTCTGAAATTTTTGAAAATTTAAAATTTAAGGGAAAAAAATGAATTTTCGCTGCAGATCTAATTAGAATACAAGTGATGTAATGAGTAGTTAACTACAAACATAACTTGACTAAGGTTCAGATTTGCGTGACAAACGTTAAGAGGCTGCATTGTTAGCGTGTTGAGTTCTAATAATGAGAAATAACATAATTATAGGAACCAACATTAAAATTTAGCAAAACAACGGAGAGTCTATCTAGCTCTAAAACTTGACCTCAAATTATTAATACACCTGGAATTCGAAGGTTTTGTAAAACGGAAAATCTTTGTTTTTTATAAGGTGACTTTAAAAACACAAGTCAGCTTCTAATTTTTAGGATTTAAAATTATTTCCAGTGGAAAATATAAATTGCTTAGAATCGTAAGCTTCACATACCAAAAGCTCGTATAAATTCGTATAGGATTGCAAGGATGACTAATTTGGAAATACATTTAACAGTTCCTTTTAAAGTAATAACTTGATTACGTGAGTATGTTGTCACTACCTGTGCCCTTATGTGTGTTGAAATCCTAACATTATTGCGGATTGACCCTCACATAAAGAAAGTTTTACAATTTTTTTTTGTTTTGCATGACCCTTATTGTACGATACCTTGCAATTGATTGGTTAGTTGGTTGAATTTATTTCAGCCATTTTTTTCTTGCAACATGTGATCTAATATGTAATAAAACCTGATAAACTTGCTTTCTTCCGTCTTACCACGCCGGAAATCAATTTGCCAATCAAATCATCTTCTACATGTTTTAGTTAATTTTCCGATGTTATTTTATGTTCTTAATACTTGAAAATTTATAAAATCAACTCATATATCAAGAAAAGACAACGCAAACACAATGCAATTGAGCACTGGTTTATTTATTTCTTCGTTCACTGAAAAGTGAAATTGTTAATTATTGCATGCGCTGGATGTGAAGTTAGTTTTGCTCACGTAATTTTAATTTTGTGTACTTGCAATAGGAAAGTTGTACAAATTAATTGCTCAAAGTAAAACTGATCAATTGTTCGGATTTGTAGGGGCACGCAAGGAGACCTTTTCTCACAATTACAATGCGGACTAAAATTTAAGTGTTTTACAAGTAAATAACTTCAGTAACATCAAGCTTGTTCATTTTCAAAATGTTTTATAGTGCAATACTGCAGTGTATTACACTGCAGTCTGTTTAAAAATTCAAATCAACTTAAGGCTCGTAGTCCGAGGGGTTAGGAGCCTTGTCCTAGCTTGGGTAGGTGCCGAGATCGAATCTCGGCAGCCCAAAAAGTGGGTGGTGTGGTAGTGGTGAGTGGAAGCGAGCAGTAGTTGCGGTTTTGGAGGGTGCGTTGAGCCGGTATGCGTAGGATGGTGTTAGGCCTCTGCCTAAGCAGAATCTCCTCGGTGGTCAAACCCACGTCCACAGTCTAGCAGAAAGCCCTTTGCCTCCACCCTCAGAACTTCCTCGTCAACTCGCACGCCGATACCATCATCCCCCACTCACTCGCACAAGAAATTAGGTTGTCCAGGCCATAGGCGATTGTCAAATAGCATCAAAAAAGAAAAAAATCAAATTATTTGGGTTCTAAAAAAATAATACTTTCTTCAACAGAATTAATTTAACATGTTTTGGATCCATAATTGCTTATTTACTGTACAGCATTCGTGTATAGGTCGTTGCCGGCCCTAATCAATATGACAAATTCTTTGTTTACAATTTTTTTCAACATTTAAGGATTGTAGTGTACAAATTACGAAAACAATTAAAAAGACTACTTTGTCATTTAAACGGCCGAATTGGTTAACGGTCAAGGTTAGAATCAGAGATCAGCCGCAAAAAGGGCTTTGATATTTGTTTTCACTTTACGGTATAGTATGACCTCTTAAGAGTTTCTATGACCTTCTGGGTGCCCGTTTTCCCAGTAGCCCAGTGAGGGCGAAACCAGAAAACTACATTTATTTTCATTTCTGTGCTGATGAGTCTTTTCTAATAAAAAACGTAAACACTCCCTGAGATGAAGTTGAACAGCCGCTAAGCGAGATTGATAGTTAAAATTCATTAACGTTATGGCCTATCAGAATATGATAGGAACAGGAAAACAAAGTATAACATTACAGTTTAGCTGTAGGTCATCAACCATAGGAGATGATTTTTGTATAAAAAGTATTCATTGGATTACACGGGTATTATATGTAATCAAAACAGGGTAGTTTTTAGAACTTTCTCATGACTATTGGAAAACATTTCTGTTAGTTTCTATATACTTTAAATGTGCAGCCTAATCTAAAAAGTACGGACATACATACCAGAGTCAAGGTAATTCCTTAAGAGAAAAGCTTATAACAAAGACTTTGTTTTTAGTTGGGAAAATAGAACCCACGTTTTCAGGCTGGCAAGTAAAGGCAGACATCTTAACCGCTGGACGAACTCGGCCGTCTTAAGCAAAGAGGGAAATGCTAGGCAGAGAATTTCTCATTCATTGAAGGTGTTTTCGAAAAAAATTCAATTTAAATTGACGTATTTTTTTCCTCGTCGAGGAGCTCTCCTATTTGTTCTCATAAAGCCTATTATTGTCGAGAACATATTTTCTTACCTTCGGTAGGCATCAGCCTCAAACTAGTTTCATACAAGAAGAAAATTCTTGCGTTTGTTGCGTTTGAAAATAGTAGGAAAGCAAAACGTTGAACAGCCCGAAAATTGCTCTAATTTCTTTCTAATTTAATTTATATTCGGAGCATTTTAGTTAATTTGAGTGTCCACATTTGAATTCTATTATACATGATTAAAATAAAAACTGTTTATTTACTTGAAAACTTGCTGCTTGAGACCGTTGTATCATGCTAAATGTGGCGAGGCTTCACTTGCGTTGTGAAGTTTTGTAAGCAAATGGCCTGAAATTAATTTATATTATATTTATATTTAGTTTTCCGTCTTCAGCAGTTATCTTAGTTTCTTACAAACTTCTTCTGTTGGCATGTTTGACAAAATTCTATCCCGTAAAACAAGATTTTTGGATGGAATAAACATCACAGTCCGCACAATCCGTAAGCCCTCTTGGTAGAGCGAGGAAGGAATAGGATCTTGCTCGCGCACCACTCGCGATTCACTCGCTCCTCTCTTCAAAACATCTACCGAGGCTGGCCTAGTGGTTAACAACTTCATTCTCTCTACACTAGCCATCATAAAGACGGGTATTCAAACCCCACGATCAGACACAAAAAAGTCTGTTGGCTTTGTCCTTCAGGAATTGCCTTGCCTCTGTCCCTGTGTATGCCCGTATTTTCGTAAAATAAGCATGCACAGACAGAGAATACGGAAATTAGCCGATAGGTTTTCCAACAGTCTTTGTCAGAGTTTAGAAGACTACCCTCATTTGCTGTAACTTGCGGTTATCAGGCAAAAGCTTTGGCCGTACTTGATTTCCGGTTGGAATTCCTCCTTTTGTAAACTAGGCCCGTAAAACAGCAAAATACGGATAGCATGTTGTGTCCGCTTGATGAAATCATCTATGCTAATGAGTTCCTGCCCTACCATTTCCTTACCCCTCTTCTTTACATGTTGACTATTTGTTCTGTGGAAACGTCAATTAGCGTGCCTTCTCCTTTTCTCTTTTTCTTCAGAAGGTCTCTAACAACAACGGAGGAAACTGCCTTGGATGCCCAATGCATAAATTCCCTCTTTACTGACATGGTAATTTTTTCTGATGACTCCTGTGTTTCACAAAGAGACCCAATTTGGTAGGCCAAAGGGTCTTAAACATTGGAAATTGCTGGTAATTGAAAATTGGCGGAGATATTTAAATTTCGAATTTTTGAATTACTTGAGGTAGATAAGATAGGAAGCGTCCCGTTTCGGAATTTCTCCTTTACATTCTTTTTCTCAATCTGGAATTGAGGAAGGACAAAGTGAGTTGTGCAAGATATGGTGATATCATTTCACTCCACGAAACTGCCGCAATTTAAATATGAATATCTTCTCTTTCTATGAAATAGGCCCTAGGATTTGTAATGGCCAAATAAGGAATTCAGTAGACCTTATGGTCATCAGGTTAACTGTCGCCCTAGAGAAATCTAGGTTAGGTTTCCTTAGTTAAAAAAAACCAAACCCCTTGAAGTGCCCGCCTTGTTTCCTTCATTTTATTAAGTTAAAGTAGTACCTAAGGCTTACACATTTACTTTTACTACTATCATACAAAAAAAAACAGAATCATAAGATTTCCGCTTAGTTGTTGGTAGTCATGTAAAGGAATTGGTAGAAAGCACTCTTTAAAGTGCGTGTAAAAGAGACTAGTTTTTAATCTAATCTCGAGGTTATTGGACATAATTTTTACTCATTTCTATATCCTCAAATTGGGTAGCCTATTCACACATGTTTATGCATACGGAAGGTTGGACGCAAAATTTCTCAAGGAGAAACCATATAACAGACTTTTTGGGGCTAAAAAGCGATTCACTTTCTCAAGCTGGGTAGTTGATTGGAACGCACTAACCACTGGACTGCTCGAAGCCAACTACATATCATGTTTACCCTCCAGGTAATGCATCAAAACAAGTTATACTTATCCTAATTGGCCGTCTTTTGATGGAATTTTTGTTCTGCATCTCGTTGTGGCACGACAATGTTTGTGGACTTTGTTTCTGATAATTTCAAATTTAGAAACAGTATGATCTTTGAGCGTTTGCTTAGTTACATGAATTTATTAGCCCGGTTATTGCAAATTTACTAATTTTATAGTGTGTACGAATAAAATTAAACACAAGAACGTGTATTAAGACAAATTTCTCCCAAATAAGCGAAAGTAATTGTATCATTTATTTTGTTTATTTTCCTACTTGTTAACTGTTGTGAGTAAAATAAAGCGTATTCAAATAAAGAAGATATTGTTACGCGAGGAGATTTAGCGTAGTAAATACGTGTTGTCTTTTTCAGTTATCTTAGTTTGCACAAGATAATCTGTGCCAATGTTAGTTGTAAGTTATCTGTTTGCACATGTCATTTGTAAGATGTTTAACTCAATGTTAAAAACAGAATGTTATTTAGTCAGTTAAGACAGTTGATTTATGTCTTATGTGTTTTCTTAGAGGTTCGCACGAGCTCATAAAAAAGTGTCCGTAGCGTGTTGTAAATCAGTCTGCGTTCGGATCTCGGTGATCCAAGACTGCAAAGCCTCGGTGGACTTTGCAGCATAATTCTATTTGAATAAAACATTGAATATTTATTTAAACAATTGGAGATCATTGACTTTGTGTCAAAGGTTATTGCATTGGTAGAAGAGTTTGGTTTTAGTGAGTCAATAACGGGATACGGAGTAGCCCTTCAGGCTGGTTTTGGCATCTTTTGGGTCATAAGTTGAGGTCATAAGGGTCATTTCCCCGGGAGAGCTTGGGAGCTCACCGTAACAATATTTTGGTTGTGTTTTAAGTAAACTTATTTAAATACCGTACAACATCATTTACTAATTTAATAGTATAACAAATTACAGACGTATCCGAAATTCTCACTTCACTACTAATTAAATTGTAAAACATGATAAATGAAGTGATTTCTAAGAAACTATCAAATGAAACTGGAAACGGAAAACTACAACAACTTTGAGGTTTGGTTAATGTTAATTAATTTAAATAAATTTCAGGCTATCTGCTTACAAAACTGCACAACACAAGTAATGCCACGCCAAATTCAGCATGATACAACGGTCTCAAACAGCAAGCATTGAAGTAATTAAACAGTTTTTATTCCAATCATGTACAATTTCGCCCAGTGAGGGCGAAACCAGAAAACTACATTTATTTTAATTTCTGTGCTGATGAGTCTTTTCTACCAAACCCGTACACACTCCCTGATATAAAGTTGAACAGCCGCTAAGCGAGAATGTTAGTTCAAACTCATTAACTTTATGGCCTATCAGAATATGATAGGAATAGGAAAACAAAATATAACATTACAGTTTAGCTGTAGGTCATCAACTATAGGAGATTTTTGTATAGAAAGTATTCATCGGATTACACGGGTATTATATGTAATCAAAACAGGGTAGTTTTTAGAACTTTCTCAAGCCCATTGGAAAACATTTCTGTTAATTTTTATATACTTTAAATGTGCAGCCTAATCAAAAAAGTATGGACATACATACCAGAGTCAAGGCAATTCCTTAAAAGAAAAGCTAACAACAAAATTTTTTTTCAATTGGGAAATTAGAACCCACGTTCTCAGGCTGGTAAGTAGGCATCTTAACCGCTGGACCAACCCGGCCGTTTTAAGCAAAGAAGGAAATGCTAGGCAGAGAATTTGTTATTCATTGAAGGTGTTTTAAAAAAAAATCTCAATTTAAATTGACGTAAATTCCTCCTTGTCGAGAAGCTCTCTTATTAAGTAGCGTACTAGCTACTTTATGGGAACGCTCTGTCTGTCTGTCTGTCTGTCCGTCTGTCTGTCCGTTTGCGCTCTAACTCTCAAACGGTTTGACTTTTTGGAAATCTGTTTTCGGGAGATGGTTTCAGGGGTCAAGACTGAGCTCAAGTTCGAAGATGGGTCATGGGGGTCAGACCCTTCACCCCCAAAATGACCCCCAAAGTGACCCCCATATGTAAAAACTCGACTTTTCAGTTTCTTGCTCGTTTTGTCTTAAATGAAAAGTTATTATGGTCTGAATGACCCAGGTGACCTCGACCCCCGGGCTATGACCTCCAAATTGACCCCCTCCCCAATGTCGTAAAAGAAATCAATCGTCAATAAAAAAAATATTTTTTTTTAGTTTTGTGCGAAAC
>JAQFYP010003506.1:0-10803 GCA_034694865.1 Bilobella braunerae
TTTCTGGTCGGGTGGGTGGAAAAAAGGGGTTTTTTCTCATATCGGTTTAACCCAGAGATTTTGGGGTCTAACCACCCACCTACACCCTACTATAATGAGTCAAATACAAAACCAATGTTAAGGCTCTTAGCTTCATCACAATTACCACTTTGCCAAGAAAAATATTGTCTCCTCGATGCTTTAAAATTGTTTTCCAATTTTTAAGTTAGAATATATTTTTTGCTTATAATATTGCGAGAAATTTTAAAAAAGTGTTGATGTTATTACCACTTCTACAGTTGTCATTAACAATTATCATTATCATGTAAAATTATATGATATTATATATTGTACTATACTAATGTATAGTATATTTTATAACACATACAAGTATTCCAGTATATATGTTCAATGGCATAGATGTTTGTCATCGAATGAGCACCAGACAATCTGTAACAATGCGGTCTTTTGCAGGCCTAGTTCACAGTGAAATGACACCAATTTCACGTTAGGTATGGTTGTAGCTTTCGCCTGATAACCGCAGGTGACTCTTTGCAAATGAGGGCAGTCTTCAGAATTAGCTCAAAACCATTGTGTAACACATCGGGTAATTTCCAAATCCTCTGACTATTTTCTTATAATTCTTAAAAAAAAACCGATAACAAAGACTTTGTTTGCGGCTGATTGGGGAATTTGACCCCACGTTCTGAGGCTACTAAAAACAATACTAATTATTAACGGTTACTAATTATTTCGCAATTCGAGTCAATTTTCAACAAGAAAAAAAGTCAACTACAAAACTAATGTTAAGGCTCCTAGCTTCGTCCCATCTACCACTTCACAAAGAAAAATATTGTCTCGTTGAGGCTTTAAAATTGTTTTCCAAGTTCTAAGCTAGAATATATTTTTTGCCTATGATAATGCGAGAGTTTTTCAAAAGTGTTTACCACATTTACTTTTGTTATTAGCAATTTTTATTATCATGTAAAATGATACTTTTTTTCTTAATTTTATTGTGCTGATTATCATAATTTATCATATACTTAATTTAAAATATAAGATGTATTCGGAATCCCCCCAACAAATACCTAATGAGTTGGTGTAATGCAGAGTGTATGCCTGCATACACTGCATGTATTGCAAATTGCCAAATTATAACTTTTTAGTAACAAAACTGTCCATTTTCCGCTTTTTGAGATAAAAATTATATAGCTGGCGGCGTGGCCCACCACCACATTGGGCAGATGTACCAAACAACTCCAGGAGTTTGTGTGACAAATGGTGGTAATCAAAACATTTTTGTGGAATCTTTTAACTATTTACGGTTAGAGGTGTAGGAGATGAGCTTGACCATACTTTTCTGTTACTGTATACCCATGAAAACCTTATGAACGTAGAATATTAAGTAGCCTTGGTTACTTCGTCTTGTAAAAAGTAGAGTTACATTATTACACGACATTACCAGAGCTGTGTTTACTTCAATAATCCCACTATTAGCATTATTCACTATTTTCACTTCACATTACTGTTCTTACTACCTGCTGCAAATAAAATAAAATAAAAACTACCTTCATGCTTAAAGTTCTGAGACTCGTGTATTCAACGACCAAGAAGGCCAGTGTGAACCTTCCACCAATCGGGGCAAACTTGTTTGATAATTTCTGCCAATTTTATCCAGTGATGTAAAACTTCTTTGCCTCCCCTCTAGCGAGCCTCAAAACGTGGGTTCGAATCCCCCAATCAGGCGCAAACAAAATCATTGTTATCGGTATTTTCCTTTAAGAATTTTAAGAGGATAGTCAGACCATTTGGAAATTACCCGATGTGTTACACAATGGTCTTGAGGTAATTCTGAAGACTGCCCGCATTTGCAAAGAGTCACCTGCGGTTATCAGCCGAATGCTACGGTCGTAACTAACGTGAAATTGGTGTCATTTCTTTGTGAATTTGGCCCGCAAAAAACTGCAATGTTACTGATTGTCTGTTATACTCATTCGATAACAACATCTATATCATTAACCAGTTATATTAGAATACTAGTATGTGTTATATAATATACTATACAATAGTATAGTATAATGTATAATATCATATAATTTTACATGATAATTTTCAATAACTATTGTAGAAGTGGTAAAACATCAACATTTTTTAAAACCTATCGCATCATCATTAGAAAAAATATATTCTAACTTAGAAAATGAAAAACAATTTTAAAGCCTCGAAGCGACAATATTTTTTAAGTGGTAGATAGGACGAAGCTAGGAGCCTTTAACATTGGTTTTGTATTTAAATTATTCTGTTGCAATTATTGCAAATTGCCAAATTATAAGCAACTGTTAGTAATTAGTATTGTTTTTAGTAACAAACTGACCACTTTCTGCTTTTTAAGCTAAAAATTTATAGCTACCGGCGGGGCCTAACACCATATAGGGCAGATTTGCCTAACAAACTCATGAGTTTATGTTGCAAATAGTGGTAAACCAAATATCTCTATGGAATTTTTTAAGGCTTCTTGAACATGTTAGAGATGAACTTGATCATATTCTCCTGTTACAGTACACCAAAACGTTTATGGAGCCCTGGTGACTAACTACAGCGATGAGAATTACACTCCTTTGCATTAATTATAAATCATTAAAGTATCTCAAGTTTTCTGTCTTATAAAAGGTAGTATTAAAGTTATTAGAAAAAAAATAGCGTAATTTAGCATTCCCTCTGAGCGACTGGGCAACATGTAAGGGTGTGGGTAGGAATATGAAAGGAAGCACTCCTTAGCATACATATATGTAAATGAGGATCGTCTTCTGAATTTTCACAAGGCTTTTGGAAAACCTCTAGAGAAATTTTCGGCACATATGTGGCGCATTAAACGCAATAAGAATTCAACTGGTTGTCTAAAGTTATGAGGCCTGTGCATCCAATGACAATGGAGGTCATCGGACAGTTTCCTGTATTGTTAGTAGGTCTTGAACTTTTCCACAAATCAGCCCAACTTTGTTTTAAAATTTTGGTCGAGCTGGTCTAGTGGTAAATTCTGCACCTCTCCACAAATCAGCCCAAATTTGTTTTAAAATTTTGGTCGAGCTGGTCTAGTGGTAAATTCTGCACCTCTCCTCAAGCCAACCTGAGATTGTGGGTTCAAATCCCCCCATCAGCCGCAAAATAGATTTTGCATGAATGAATTACCTAGCCTCTGACCTAGTGTAAGACCGTATCTCCGTGATTCGGATAAAACTTCAGAGGATATGGAAATTACCCGATGTGTTCCACAATGGTCGAACTGTGGTTATCAGGCGACAAACGTCAGGTCGGTGTCTTGTGTTTGTGTCTTAAACCCGTAAGAAACGAAATATTACGGATATTCTATTGTGCCCGCTTCAGGACAACATCTATGCTAATAACATCTTTTTTCCTTCCCAAACCCATCCTTACCTTCTCCCTATTTGTTGACCTTCAGGTTTGCGGGAACGTAAAATATTTTTCCTTTATAATATAAAATTGTAATATTTTTCAACAAGATGCTAAGTATATATATTATACTATATATACTAGAATCACTAGTTTGTGTTATACAATTTACTATACAATAGTACAGTATACAATAGTAAATACAGTAGTAAAAAGTAGTAGTAAAATAGTAGTACAATACAGTGCAATAGTAAAATATCGGTACATATCATATTATAAAGATGTTTTGCCACGGTCAACTTTTAGGTATAAATTGAATGCGAGCTACCTACAATTTGAATAGTGTGAGAAAGCTGGGAGGCATTTCAACCGTCACTAACCCTTTCAGATTTACAAAAGCTACATTAAAATATTTAAGTTGGGTAGCACAACCAAGTCAACACAAATTAACACACTTAGTTTTTCGCTGAAGCTAAAATGCATTTGTGTATTAACGTTTTTTGCGCTATTTGCTCGCTCGTTTTTCGAGGGTCAGAAGTAGAATGTGGTATTGCTTCTTTGCCAACTGAAACGATTTCATCTGTGTTAAATTTTCTTGGGTGCAACAAAGACTCTTCTGTCGAAAATTGGCTAAAACTCTTTGACATTGAGGGTAATGTGGTTGCAGAGTATGTCAATTTGTTGGTGGATGAAAAGTACACTGAATACTTGGCACGTAAGCTAGAAGAGCAACAATTGCCGGCATATGTAAAGACCGCGACACCTATTGTAATGGTCGTAACACTTGGAGCCGCGACAGGTAAGTTCCTTGATGCGGCAAGGAAGCTCGTTGTAAGTGGTTACACCAACATCACTCTATACTACATTATTGACCACTTCGCGGCAAAAGAGAATGCATCAGTTGCCTGTCAAAGTATTGTAGATTCAATGCTCCCTTCCGTTGCAAAGCTAAGATACACTGAAAAGTTAACCGGTGGCGAACAAGAAACATAGTACGTGACACCTTGCACTATTTTCAAAAACTCATATGATTGGGCGTAATCTCATATTTTGAAATATTTCGTGACAGGTTGAAAGAACGACTCCTCAAAACTCATAAAGGAAAACATCCAACTATTATCGCACAAGAGCTATAGTGAGTTTCAATCAGTTTTATATTGTTTTTGCCAAATAACTAGGCATTTAATATATGAATATGTATAAGGCACTATGGTGAGTGAGCCTTGGTCAGCCATAAATTTAACCAACTACTTCTGAAACAAATATGGGTTTAGTGTTAGGTAAAGTAACTATAGTGGATTGTCCGGGTTCGATTCCATCCAACTTTGTTTTTGCATTTTTTTAGTTGTACAGAACATTGTCTGAGTCACTCAATGTCGCTTTTTTTAGTCCCAAATTATAATTTCAATTAGTTAATTGTGAATTAAACTTCAACTGAAAAATGTTAAAAATAGTGCCTGAATAATGAATAACTTACGGTTAACTCGCATTAATGAAAACAAGAAGGATCTAGGAACTTACAGTGGTCCACCCCTCTTAGGAAGGGCTTTATAACCTTGTATGCATATAAAACCGCGCTAATTATTTTCCAGCGAAAAAATATATACTGCCAGCCAGGATGAAGGCAGTAACCGAAAATCTAGTTCCAGCCTGCTTGATTATGCTCTGTAAGTTTGTTAATTAATAAACTGTTCAATAATCACTTCTAGCCTCATTATCTTATTGAACAAACTTTAGTGAAATGATAGAATTTGAAGTATTCGGACCCGGGAAGAATGTCAAAGACCTCGAAGAGGACATCATGTAAGAATTACATTTTTTGAATACTCATTTTTGCTTCAAGTTTGTTTCAATGCTTTTTTTGCGTTAAGATAATTGAATCTTAAAGCGGCAATGAGATTATACTTCTATAGCACTAGCTTTTTATCTATTGAAAATAACTAACTCAAGATACTTTATTGTAGGAAAAGTGCGTCAATTGTTGTTGATGCTCTAGTCAGTTCAAAACATTTCGTGAGTGGGACAATAAGAAACTGCGTCCTACAATTGCAGAAGGCCGCACACAAGTCCCAGATTTGTATTTCAAATGAAGCTCCGAGCATTGTAGACAATGGTGGTGGATACGGAATGCTCGGAAAATTTGGTCACGGCATCGTATTGTCTACTGGATGGTTCAAACCTGATGAAAACCGCGATTTAAACAACTTCAAATACTCTTTGATCTTTTTTAAAGCACCTTTTTCAATGGAAGAGATATCGGACCATCCAGAAAAGGCAACATTCCTCACAGCACTTGACTTTAAATTCGTACAAGGCGAAATAATGCTAAATGACGAAACCCAAGTGCTGCTCAGAATGCTGTTGCAAATGGAACACAAAGGGAAAAAGTTTGTGGAATTCATTGCAGGAGAAAGTGTGAAACCTAGATTTCTAACACAACTTTCACCCTAGCTTTCATTTTTTTGTGATTTATCAAGGTAAAATTTTAACACCCGATTGTTGAATACTCCTTGTTTTAAATTGAATAAAATGAAAATTTAATAAACCGTTGCAAATTCACGTAACCAAGTAGCGTATTGTACTCAAGTGAACAACTTGGGGTCATCCGTATAAAAGGAAAGGTCAGTGGTCACCTGTGCCATTGAGACTATATAGCACATTTTCAAGTAAAAAAAAATCTAGTATGAAACCAAACAAGAAATTGAGTTTACGGTTTTGGGGGTCAATAATGGGTCATCCAAATGAGGGGCAGACCCCCTTCAAACATCTTCGAGCTTGACATCAGTCTTAACCCCTAGAATATTGTTCCGCAAACAGATTTTAAAAAAAATCAATCCGTTCGAGAGTTGTGGTTTATGGAGCCACCTGACAGACAGACAGAGCGTTCCCATGAAGTAGCTTGCACGCCACTAGTACTTTTTAACTCATTTAATGTTTAACAATTCAGTTTAGTATCGTTTTACCCTGGTTTGTTTCTTAAACTTAAACATTCAAAATTTAGTTAACAAAAAAGTTAAAATTTAGTTTATATTGCACGCTTCAATCTAAGCCTTTCGTAAAGTTGTTTTGTCTAGTTAAAATTATGTAAATTAACACGCCGTAATGTAAATGGAAAATAGAGAGTTGTAATTGTCTTAGTTTTTTTAGCTATTACCATTTTGCTTATGTATGTGCTATACTTAAATTGTCCTTGATCTAATTGCCCATGAAGTATTGACGATGGTCTAATAATGATAATAAAATGATTTTCGGATTATTCCTACGACAAGGTGTAAGTAAACATTTATAACAATTATATTTTAAGACAAATTTCACTTTGGTTGTTGGTATTGAAAAAAAAGGATAAGGCTGTGTACCTTTTTACCCTAACTTTGACTCTTTTGACCACCTTTTTCAAAGACAAAACGTCTCCACAAATCTGCAGGAGAAAGTGCGGCTTTTTTAACAAAATAGAAATGAGGCCTTGTTGCCTTGTTCTTCGGAGGCAGGCTAGGCCTGGGCCTTAAAGGCCAAGGGCCCACTTCACTTCAAAGTAAACTGACATTCAGCCCTTCCAAGCCCCCCTCCCAACCTTCTCCAATTCTCACGCTAGGTTTCACCTTCCAAAGAAAAGACTTTTCTTTCTTGTCACACTCCTCAACTCATAGATCAAAAATATCGTTAGGTTTATCGACACCTTCCACAACCTAAACCGTTCGGTCATCTGCAAACTTAAAACTTTGAACAGCTGTTTCCCAATCGCAGTCAGCAGAGTTTCCATTTCAAGCACAGCAAAAATTAGAGCGTGAACAAGTGGGGAACAATGAGATTGGATTGAGATTCAACTTTTTAAATAGCAAATGACCATGTGCTAGTTTGTATGATACGGCGGCAACTACGCTATGTATTTACAGCGGGCTACAATCCAAATTTTCGAAATCCGATCAAGTTTTTTTGCGAGAAATCTTGTACAGTAGAAATTTGATAGTGGAAAATGATTAAACTCAAAAACTAACAGATGACCATGCCTTAGTTTTTTTATTTGTTGTTGTTGATGTTGAAGACTAGTTTTAGTAGCGGATAATGTTATTTGATCAATTTTTCACAAAAAAGAAAAATTCATAAAAATGTCATTTTGCGAAGTTGTTTTCTTCGCAAAATATTGCGATTATTGCATTATATTATTATTATCGATTATATTAGCAATTATCGCAGGACCCACCTACGGCCCCACCTTGCACTTTATGAGCCACGCAGAGCACTGACATCAATTTCCATAACACTAAGTTGCAAATAAATAGTTAGGTCATAAAGTTAATGAGAAGAAAGACGGGATTTAGTTTTGTAAAATGATTTTCTCAATGATTTAAACTTTTCCTTACCGCTATTCATTTTAAAACAATTTTATGTTCAACCGACCAAGTACGCAAAATATTAACTATTTATTCAGTAACTTTTCTAAAAACAATACTCCAGTTAAACTATCATTACTAAATTACTAATTCAAAACTCTATGCAAACATATATGTAACCTGCAACTCGTGTTGATTATAGCTCACGCCAAATACCAAAAAAACGATGGATTGATTTGTTGTCCAAAATACTTGAAAATGTTCGAAGGTAATGTGAGATAGGTACTCGTTGAATCCTAAAATACCGGGAAAACCTCGAACAATAAAGTATGAAATACCGGTTTTGCTTTGAAAATTAACCGAATCCTGGTTTTGGTTAGTGAGTTTCGAAATTGCCAGTTTTAGTTTAAGGAATGGCTGAAATAAAGGTCTTAGCACGAACCTAACAAAATACCGATTTGAAATCGAAATACTCGAAAGTAGCGGTTTGGGGCATAAAAACGTTTTGCGGACTTAATTTGAAGTTTTAGTGAAAATTCAAAATAAATTCAAAATTTCTGGACGATCTAGTGAGGAGTTTGAATTAAAAAAAAATATGTTCTGTACAGAGCCCAACAAAAGATTGTAGTAATTCGCTGAAGGAGGGACTCCTAGTAAGTCAATAAATAAAATTAAATCGAGTTTTTGAATTAATTATGTGCTGAACCCGAATATTTATATCAAATTCATAAGTAATTTTTGTAAAAACCATTCAAATTTGTCATTACGCACGGCAACCCAACACGGCATGAGTGAATCATTAGTACATAGTTGGTTTTTGTGTTGTGATAGAAAGTTATTTTATTTTACTAATAATCTTACAATCGTTGCTATAAGTGTATATTAAATGCTTCCGAAAGACACATTTGAGGAGTCTAGTTCAAACCAAACGCAGATTCTTGGTAGTACGGTTATATTTATGCTGCAAAAATGGCTTCAAAGCTAATTATTTAAAGCCTAATTATCTTCACATTATATTTTAACTCGTTTATTTCAACTTTAACTTTGAGTGTGTCTGATATTGACATTGACTTGGTTAGCCTCAGCGGTGTTTTTTTTTTCAATTTATACGAGTATTCAGAACGCTTTACTCACAAGCCACAGCCAAAGTACGAACAAATGATGGAGAGTCAGACAGCTTCCAAATTCAAAAGGGCGTTCTACAATTCAAATCAGCTAGTCCAGTCCCATTCAACTTATACATTGAAGGTCTCTCCTTTGTGTTTGCCAAAGTTCAACTTGGCGGTCTGCATCTTGCCAATGCAATCATTCATCACCTCCTTTAAGCAGAAAACTTGGTAATTGTTGCCGCCTCTCAAGCGTCACTTTAAAGCAAAATAGTCCTGGCATCCAACTATTTCCACGCCCAATGTTTGGAAGTCAACGCAGCAAAAACACAAGTAATGGTGTTTTCAAACTCCGGTCGAACCCAAAAAATAAAACAATCAAATGGAAAGAAACAGAACTTCAAACAACTAAAGAGTACACCTACTTAGGTGTTACTTTCTCCTCTACAGGAAATTTCAGCAAACATGCAGTAAGGGCAGTCATCAAGGGTCACGCTGCTTCAGCAGCTCTGAGGTCAATTCTCAGATACGACCCTACTCAACCCTAATTGCACAAAATGTCATTCCAATTGCAATGCACTTGAAATGTAATTGCTCTAATGGCAAATCAGTTTATACGTCGATTCGACGTGTTTTCGTCATCCAGTATTAGAATAATTTAAAGTAATAAATAATTTAAGCAGTTGAACACCTAATTGAAGTTACTTTGCTACTTAAAAATAAAACAACATTTCAAAAATTGAAATAAATTGTACATAAAAAAAATTCGAAAAAAAAAATTTGATCAAATTCATTTTTTTAAATCCGGAACTGTTTAAGATCGATATTTTGTTAATGTGTCACTCTCACCGCCTTCTCGATAACGTATTCCGATATGGGGCTATTTGTGCTAGTTGTTAAATAATGCTCTAGTATTGCTAATATCCCTAAAACTAAAATTTTACGATATAGTTCTTTTTGTAAAACCTAAAACCTCTCCTAAACATTTTATAACTTTTTTCTAAGTTTCTCAAATGCATTTTTTCTCTATTGCTTTGGAAGACTCATGTAGGTGGTTACCTGCGTCATATGGCAGCGGTATTTTTTTAATGTTACGTTTGGTAAATTTATAGTTCAATAATAATCCTCAGCAAGTCTCGTTTTCTTTTGGTGTTAATAAAATATTCAAATAAAACAGACTTTCTTGATTATTGTATGGAGCATTTCTGAGCAATTTTTCTCTTATACAAGGTGCCCATTAGTTGATTTAAAACAAAGAAAATTTATCCAATAAGCATTTTTGGGTGGCTGCATCTTTTGAATATATTGAATTTCTGTTCGATCCTGTTTAAAAAATTTTAACTCCGACATTCTGACCTCAAATTGAACATCAAATTCTGTAGAAGTAGACACTTGCAGCGTTCGCTAATTCCTGGGGTTTTGGGAATAGTAGAATCGTAATTCTGCACATCCATATAGGCTTTTCCATACTCAAGAAATTTGGGGAAAATTTAAAATTATCTGATTCTACATTTGAAGCCAAATACTTTAACTAAAATTTAACTTTTAAGCATTTTATTATATTCATTGATTTCATTTTTTTCATTTAGCAAATGCATTCGTCAACATGTTTTTGAGGAATGGGCCAGAGATCAGAATTAGGTTGTATACATTTTATTATATGTAATGTTATATAAAATTTGTTTCAATATTTTACCACTTTTATGATAACCCGATTACCACCCAAATTTCTTATGATTTAGGGTGGGGATTAACCCCAAATCCCCAGTCCCCATCCCAGCCGGGGCGTGGGAAAGGCTAACAATGGTCATAATAAACACTGGACTAACATTAATAAAAATTAAATTGGTATTATCAAGAGATGTTTGAAGCTCCGTTCTCACACTGGACGATTGTAATTATCTCCTTCAGTAATACAACACTCAGAAATGTGAAGCCTCAGCAATTTTTTTATGACAACATTAACATAAACAAAA
>JAQFYP010003507.1:0-10803 GCA_034694865.1 Bilobella braunerae
ACACAACAAGCAGAAAGTTGTGACAACTCGCATCAGCAGCAAAAGTTGTTGATGCGTGTTTGGTGTGGAAGCGCCTTAAGGTCACCACCTTCCAGATCATACCTACCAAACCCGATGGCAACTGCATGTACAGGGCAATATCCTTAGCCATTTCCGGATCCCAAAAGTCACACTTCAAGTGTCGTTAAGATTTGGTTGACTACATTTGCGATGACCTCCACTGGGCCATGTTCTCGACTCACATAAAGGGTCAATACCATTTATTGGAGGTGGCCATGCAGAGGTCACGACCCGAGGCAAATGTCATGTAGCGGAAAATTCATGAGAGCGTAAGCAATGCAGAGGACAATGAAAGGCTCAAATGGGCCTACAGGGACTACATGCTCAAGGACGGTCCGTACGGGACGATGCAGGAGTTAATCACTGCCAGCAATTTGTTCCGGTTCAACGTCATGATGGTCCGGGAGCTGTCACCGTCCCTCTTTCACGTGATGTCATGTCAAGACGCTCGGGACTCCTTTCCTTTCACTTCCTTTTCACTTCCTTTTCACGGGTGGCTCTCTTGATGACGGCCATTTTGAATTTCTGAGGCCCATTTCATGAAATTTGAAACGCAGAATAACGTGGTTGCGACTTCGGGTTTTCAGAAGATGTATAAAAAAGCCTTAACGCACGGATCGCGTCGCCTGTAGTGCTTGAGCCCAGTTCAGCTCCAAGCAACAATGACATCAAACGTGCCCTTGCCACTGAGAAGTCGCCCCGGGTACCTGGCTATGCCCCGGATGCTCTATAATGAGATAGCTCGAGACGTTAGTCAGGGTTGCGACTCTGCCGGTATTAATCTTGTTCCATTGTGACCACCTCTCTTTCTCAACTACCTAGCTGCGCCTGTGTTGATCTGGCCAACAACAGTGAGTTTATATTGGAGTCTGTCGCGCCTGAAACAATAGCTTCCAGCTCATCCGACGCTCCTGCTCACTTACCGAACTTCGCTCTACCTACTCTGAAGGTACCGATACAACGTGTTAATAAAGACGCAACGACTGTTCATCCACACCTTGACTTGTCTCGGCCCCTTGAGATACTTCCGAAGTTGAAGAAAGATGTTACCATTGTACGTAGAAGTCCGAAAGGAGCTCGACTCGAAGTTGCTAAGGCTCTCTATGGCCTGCTTCAGGACATCGTGTCTCCGAACAACTGATTAACACCTTGTTCTAAGCTTCTTCTCTTCCCTTACGCTTTCCTAGCCGTTCCAGAGAAGTCAGAAAAGTTAAAGATCTTACTACTTGGATCAAGTCTAAGTCAGTTACATCCGGTGACTGGACACAATGTATTTGAACATATCGGGATCCGCGAACCTCGCGTTCATTGGACAGGACTAACGCAATTCCTGAAAAGGTTAAAGCAAAACTCGCCGATGCTGACATTAGCGGCGCTCCGCGACTGCGTAGCACTGATGACACAGTGGTTCCTTGCAACTCCGAAACTATGATAGCCTATTGAAAAAACACCCTGTCCGTCTTCAACCTACCTCGTTTCCTATTGCTACAGTACACGAGCCCCACCTTGAAGTTAGGCTAACAGAAGTCCGCAGAGAAATTATGAGTTTCAAACCGGGTTCCGAGGGTGGTATAGATGGTTTAGGTTAAGGTTAGGTTAGGTTCAGGCCTAACCTAACCTAAGGCCTAAGGCAAATCCTAAAAGACCTTATTGGAAAACAAGTCGGCGAAAACGTTGTCAGACTCATCAGCTTAATCACATCTTTGTCCAACTTAATCCTGGAAGGCCGCGTTTCATCTTTGATTGCTGATATTTTCTTTGGTGCCAGCCTCATCGCCCTGAAAAAGAAAGGACGGCGGTATTAGGCCAATTGTTATTGGTACAGTTTGGAGACGTTTGGTTGCAAAGATCCTCTCCAGTCGGTTAAACACATCATGAGCTGTTATTTTGCTCCACACGAGTTGAGCGTAGGCATCAAAGGAGGCTCTGGGATAGGTTCACACGCAGCTAGGCCATTTTGCAACGCCCGTCACGACTCTCCTAAAGCGTTCCTGAAGTTAGATTTTAAAAATGCTTTTAACGAAGTTAGAAAAGATGTGATTCTTCAAAGGGTAGTCGAGCTCTTTCCTTCTTACTTCCAATTCATCAATCAAGCCTACCGCTTTGATTCAACTCTCTTCTATGATAACTTGACACTTTTGTCCAGGAGG
Source organism: Bilobella braunerae (assembly GCA_034694865.1). NCBI lineage: Eukaryota > Metazoa > Arthropoda > Collembola > Poduromorpha > Neanuridae > Bilobella > Bilobella braunerae. The sequence goes on from JAQFYP010003507.1 coordinate 2,211, forward strand.
GGTATTCAACGGGATGATCCGCCATGTTTGCACTAGCACTGAATCCCATCATCGATGCTATTAGCACTGCATTTAACGTTTGGTATCTGGATGATGGGAATATAGCAGACTCGCCAGAAATCGTGTTTGAGAACATCAAAACAATAGTCTCCATCGCCTCTGCTATCGGTCTCGACCAAATCTTCTAGAAATGCGGACTCCAATTGCTTTTCCAAGATTATATAACTTTTGACCGGATGGCCGCTTCAATATAAAGCCCCAGGGAAAAAATAACAATGACAATTGTGCAGCTTTGTACATCTGCGAGGCTCTTGGAGCCGTAATAATTAGTAACACTAACTAAGCTAATTAACAATTGTTAATTAATGTAATTAAGTGGATTGGCAAAAGACCCTACTGCTGTGGAAGGGAGAGATGGCAACTGAGGGTGGAAAGGCATTGCGACGTGCTCCAGTGCCACCTCCACCCACCTGACTACTCTTGCGGAAAAATTTGAACTAGGAAAAAACCGCGTGCTTGTCACACGGAGAGCCGCCAAGGGAGGCTCCTCTCAAGAGCCGCCAAAGAAGGGCTCCTGCGAAGAGCCGCCAAGGGAGGCTCTTCTCAATAGGTGGTAAGAGAGGCTCCCCGTCGATGATGAGTGGAAGTCGGTGCCTCCACGAACAGCGACACTTCTAGGCGCCCCGCTGCGTACAGAATCCATTAGAACTATTTTGGATTCCAAAATCTTGCCAAGCTTTGTCAACATTATCTTCACACTCAGCATTCTTTCTACTTAGGGCTTATGTTTCCCTTCCAAGACTGATCTATTTTTCTCGTTGTTCACCAACTTGGAGGGATCAAGACCGCTTAAAAAGCTACAACCAGGCTCTCAAATCTGTCCTGGAACGCATTTCGTACGCTTCTTTGTCCTCTTGTGCTTGGGTTCAATCGGGGCTACCTGTAATGAGTGGACTTTGAATTGGACACGCTATTGATTGCTTTGTCTCATGCTTTTTAGCTGCTTTCCATGCGTGCCTTCCCTTTGTCTTTAAGCCGGTTTTCCCATCAGAACTGCGGACAGAAATTTCTTTCGTGGATCATCCACGGATAATATCCCACCGGATTTCTGTCGGCGGAAGAAAAATCCACGAACGTCTTTGAAAAATTCTTCCACGGACTCCTCACATCCCACCGCACTGCGCCGTCCGTGGATTTTTTTATCCGCGGAAAACTCTCGCAATCATCATCATTTTTTATTGATATGTGGCCAACCCAGATCAACATGTTAACATTATTGTGTTATGAGAATTCGAGAGTATAAGTAAAGTTTACAATTACATTAGTAGCTAAACATAGCATTAAGTCCACTTAAGTACTATTAAAATTTAATTGGTTAAAATAATAGGCAATGAGGTCACATAAATAAATAAAATAAATGAGGTCACATTAGTTAAGAATGCCAATGAGGAAATAAGAGTTCGGTTGAAATGTTAATTAACACACACGTGATTCACATTAACTAACAATGAGGAAACAAGAGTTCGGTAGAACTGTCAATTAGCACACGGATGACATACATGCGATTCACATTAACTAACAATGATGAAACAAGAGTTCGGTAGAACTGTCAATTAGCACACGGATGACATACGTGCGATTCACATTAACTATGAGGAAACAAGAGTTCGGTAGAATTGTCGATTAACACACGAATGACATACATGTGATTCACATGAACCAGCAATGAGGAAACAAGAGTTCGGAAGAAATATTGATTAACACACGAATGACATACATGTGATTCACATGTGACGATTTGAGGTGTTTGCTCGCAGAGAAAAACTCTCGCAATCCAAAGAGGTGGGAGAAAGTTGAACTTTTTGAACTTTTGCGGCTGGATTTTCATTATTTTCTTTTCGCCTGACCAAATTGACCAATCAGTTGCCTTTGAATAATTTCTGAATGCCAGTTGTCGTTCAGTTATTCAACTGCAATTGTACTTTACAATAACAAAAATTGTTTATTAGTAAAGTACTTAGCTACGTGGATAAATAAGCTTAATTAACTCAAGAATTCATCTGTTAAAAGTCCGCGTCCTTTAACTGAAGAGCCCTAAATCTAACCTAAGCGGTCTAAATCTAACGGTCGCCTAAGATGCCAATCGCTACTTGACTCGGATAATGATGAGTCGTTGTAGAAAGACCAAATAAACCCTATATTCACGACTTTGTCAATGAATCAATGTTTATTGGTCAAATACTTTCAATAAGCTTCGAATTAATTACTTTAAATTAAGGAACAAGGAAAAGTCAACTTGTATAGTCGGGTTGTAAAAGCCTTTTTTTGCTACTCACATTTTACACATAGCATAACCTATGGTAAAACATAGCCACACAGTGGCACAAAAATAACTAACGCACAAACCGGCCACGCCTTCTTTTGAGCGTTACGCGTGACGCTATCTTTGCACAAAACAGTCCCTTATCCATACGAAAGTCTAATATTGTTTATTGGCCTAATACCGACATACTCACACCTTTCATTTTACAATGGTCTAAAACTTAGGATTTAAAATGAAACACTTGACACATTCGGATAATCGTTAAACCTTAACTATTAAGTCAACACTGCTTAAAACTTAAAGCTATTCAAATTCATACAAAGTCCTTAAGCTTGGATGGACGAACGACGAGTCTTCCCTTCTTCGTCCTGACATTGGTATCTGTCGAGGGTCCTGGCTCCTTAGAGTCGGACTTTGGTTTATCTGTACTTGGTTTCTTTACTTTCACGGCTTCCTGTTCCTCTGGATCGGTACTCAGCAATTCCTCTGGTGCAACTTCCGATGGGAAAAGGCGCTGTAGTGGTCGTATCAAAATTCCGCTTCTGGTCTTGACTTTGGCTACTCGAATCTCCCCGTCGTTCCCGCGGATCAGTTCCAGAGTTCTCCCCATTCGCCAAAAGATCCTCTTCTTGTTTTCGTTCTGATTGAGGACGATTTCTCCAAATTGGAAACTTCGGATAATCCGTTCCTTTCTCCTTTCCTTCTCTTTGGACGAGTTGGGCAAGGTATTCTTTTCGGAATCGACTTCTGAGTTCATCCAGAAGTGTTCCTAAGCTCATTCTTCTTTTTCCACGCTAAGAAGATCTGCTTCCGGGTAATCGGCATTCGGGAGATAGGTGATGAACATGGCCGGTGTGATCGGGATGAGGTCGTCTTGATCCTCTGTGACATAATATATCGGCTCCAACTCAACGTCGGTTAGGTTTTTGAAGGTTCTTGAAGGAGCGGATAAGACGCTCCTACCATGGTGCTGCGTGTGGATTGAAGTTCCATTCCATCTTTTCTGCAAGAGTGCGGGCAACTACTGCCTTCCAGTCGATTGATTTGAACAGGTTTTTGGCTCCCCTGAAGTTCGTGCCATTATCCGAGTAAAGGATTCGTGGTCTTCTCTTGCGACTCGTGCCTCTGGAAGAGCGCTGGGTGGTACCTCACACCTCCTGGTGTCGTACCTTCTGCATGTGACACAAGAGTGTAGTACCTTTCTGATGGCTCGACGTCCTCTGAAAATCCAAAACTTCTCTCGTAACTTTCCCATGATCAATTGCGCTCCGCCGTGGCAGTTGAAGACGTGCTTTTCTCGGATAAGGGAGTTCACCATTGGGTGTGCGTTCGGTAGAAGTGCTGGCAATCGGAAAGTCTCAGTATCCTTGCGCTGCAGCAGCTTCGATCTGAACTATTCCTTCTGTGTCTCTTTGCACTTTGATATCTTCGATTACGTTTGCATTTACGCTTAATGCTTTTGCTTAAATTATTCGAACGATTGTCATCTCGGCTCTGTCGAGTTCTTCTCTTGAAAGCGGTTCCATTGGTCTTTTTTTTTACGTTGAATTCCTCTTTCTTTAGCTCGCGTAGTGAAGCGTAAGACATATGCCTTCACTCCGATAATCTTGCCGTAGGAGTTCGAATTACCACGGAGTTACATATGGAGTCGAAGTTGCGGCGAGAGTTGAGATCCTTTTAATTTCTTTTACAATTTCTTGCTTGTCAACTTCCGGATAAGCGTTAGTCCAAAACGACTCTTCTTGCGTCAGCCATTCCGGTCCCTCCCACCATCTCAATTTTGCGAACTTGACTGGAGATATGCCTCGTGAAGGGAGATCCGCTGGGTTCTGCTCTCCTGGAACATGACGAAACTTAGATAATGTGAGCTCTATTATCTCCTTCATCCTGTTTCTAACGAAGGTACCCACTCAACTGACCTTCGAATCCAGGCCAATGTAGTTGCGACTGTAGTTGAGTCGCTCCAGTGAAAAAGAGGCACTGACTCCAACTTTAAAGTTGGAGTCGTGCGGCGATCATGCAGGAGAGAAGTTCCAATCTAGAGATTGTCACCTTCTTGACTGGTGCTACTCTCGTTTTTGCTTGAAGAAGGTGGAGTTTAATTCCTGCTCCCGTGTCCAGTCGGAAAAATGAGACTGCGGCGTACGCTAACTTGCTTGCGTCACGTGTAGTTGGGAAATATCCGTGGTGAGATACAGTCCATTTGAGCAATTCCTGGGGATCTGGATCTTGTTTCTGATGAGGCTTAACTCCTCCCATCATTTCGTCATTTTCTGTTTCTTCTGATACGGCAGCATCCCACTGTTTATCTGTAATCCACGTCTTCTGGAGAAGCATCTTTGGGATGAGCATTGTTGACAATAGAAACCCAAGTCAATCGACAATCGATTGCACCTGTGAAAGGATTATCCGCTTGGTGATAATAGGAGGAAGTTCGGTTAGAAGTACGTCACATGGGAGTACGTCCTTCAGCTTATCCCATTTCAGACCAAGAGCACCTGTGATGAGATTATCCGAGGGCTCCCCAGACCTTTCCCATTGTCTCAATTTTATGTTGGCGCTACAGAGGCTATTCGTAGCCACTTTCTTGATTCTTTCATACTCATCCGTGGAGTTAACAGCAGTTACGAGATTGTCCACCTAAAGAGAATTCTCGATCTTGTCCGCCATTGCTGGTTGGGTGCTTCGTAGTTGCTGTAGGTGATGCCAAATCACCGCGGATAATAAGAAAGGAAAGCAATTCATCCCAAATACGACCCGATTGTGTTAAAACAGCTTCACCGTCTTTTGCGTAGCGTCTTGCCACCAGATCAAACGTAAGACGTTGCGTTCCTCTTCGGCTACTTTGATCATCAGAAAGGCCTTTCGGATATCCGCAATTACCCCAATTGAGCCCATTCGTAAGCGTAAAAGGATTGATGGTATCAATTCCAAGAAGTTGGGCCCTTTCTCGAGCCGTTCAGTGAAGGATTTCGTCTAACCTTACAAGAAGCATCGAAAACTTGTCTTACGGGCGTCGTCTTGCTATCCTTGAAGACAGCTCGATAAAGTAGGAAATGGTATGCATCTCCATCGTTGGACTCTGTGACTTCGGATATGAATTCCTCCGCTTCCCATTGTTTGAAAACGTCATCGTAATCATCAAATTTTTTTAGGAAATTGAGTTTCTTTGTTGTGGCTTAAAGTCTCTTGAAGGCCACATCATAGTTTTAGGGTAGTGCGTCTCGGGCTCCTTCGCTAATCTAAGGTAAGCAGACAGCGTACCTTTTGTTAGCGTTCTGAGTGACAGTAAGGGCGAAGTGATGATACGTCTCCCGTTCCTGATCTTCTATTGACTTTGTTTCTGCTGGGTCACGCATTCCGCTTGTATCTAGGCTCCAAATTTTTGTGACAGAAGCGCATGAGACGGACATGGCGATGGCGGACAATGCTGTGGTAACTTTTGACGTAGGCTGGCCGATTAGCTTCCAACCAAACGTAGTTTCCCTTTCCAAAGTACAATTTCCCCCGTGATGATAATGGCATGGTAATCAGCTCCAATTTGGATGTCAATATCTGAGGTCCTCTTGAGACGCTCGATTTGGGTCCACAGATCTTGGGTTGATCCATCATCGAGAATGTCGAGTCACATTTTTTTGTGTAGTCTAGAGAGACATAAGTCGTAAACTTGATGCATCTGGCCCGTGACTTCTGATCCTCCAATCAGTGTATGATTGATCTGGACTGATTTCTTTGGCTCAAGTCCAATCTCTTCTGCTGCACGTTTGGAGATACATGATCATTGTGTACCACTGTCAATTATTATCCGAACTTCCGTGGACATCTTAGAGACAGGGTTGACCAACTTTACCATAAATGTCTTTAGTGCTTGGTCGTTTGAGAAGCTCAGGTTAGAGTGTGGTGTGCCTTTAGCTTTTCGTTCTGACTACGTTCTATTGTTTGACTTTTCCCCCAGGGAAATAATCGCGAAGTGAGGTTTACTGCACCTTGAACAAATGATTCTTGATTTTTCTCTGCAGTCACGGCTGCTGTGTCCAGGTTTCAGGCATGTGAAGCATCCCCTTTTCTCGGATAATTGTTTCTTATTCTCTGTCAGAAACATCGTTGAACTATGTAGCATTCTTTGCTGCGGTGGTTCTTGGAGCAGAAAACACATGTCGGTTGCTGGGCCTTGGAACTTCAGTTGTGTAGTCCAGCTGCTGTAGGAACGTCTTCAGTCTCGTTTGTTTTCACGCTCCGTGCGGTTGGCTTCTTAGATTCCGAATTAAATTTGAAGCCCTCCTTAGCCAACTTCCTATCCTCCTCATGTTCGGATTTGAGAAAGGCCATCAAGTAGTCTAATTCGCTTGTGGGTGGAGTCAACGCGGTTCCATCCTTTCCGTAATTGGAGCTCCTTTGGAGGCAAAAAGCGTTGCCTCGGGAAGGCTTGATTCCACCATCGGATAAAGGGATTCCATCATTCGCTCCGTGTTGACTGGAGAGATCGCAGCGATGCTTCCAGTTTGTCATGAAGAGTGCAGTTTCATTTATTTTCCACGTGAGTCGAGGATCATCCGGATAAGTTCCCTCACGTAGAGTTGTCGAAGGAGCATTGGTTTTCCAAATCGTTCTGTGAGTGCGGCTAACGCTTTCGGATAGTTTTCCGTGAATTGTGGAAACCTCTTGACCACTTTATGAGCCCTAGATCCTTCCTTTATGCTTTGCAAAAATAGGTAAACTTATCCGAATAATGAAAAAATTCTTACCATCAATTGACTAGAATTGAGCCCACCACCGAAGTTAATCCGTTAGCTCTCCGGAAAACTTCTTCAAAGTAATCTTGGGAAGTCGGATTGTTTGCTTTAGTGGCGTTGAGGTTGAAGCGGATGATCCGGCCTCCAACGTCGCTCGTTGCGTATAGAGCTTCGCGTTTAATTTTACCTTGACGAGACGGATCTTCCTGGCGTAGCATTTGACGATCTCTCGTTCCTTCTGTGTTTTTTTTTTCATCAAAGATCTCCGCGTGTGCAAGATAATCCGTGCCTATTTCGTCCAAGTCTTGCAACATCGTCCAGTGCTCGTCCAGTTTAGTCATATAGGCATCGAGTTCCGGAATTTGGCAAGGGTGTTGAACCAGTGCAGGCTCCAGAAGACCTATAACCTTGTCTACGTCGTCTTTCAAATCTGATCGCTTCCTTTCTTCATGCGTTCCAGAGTCGACGTCATGGTTAACGGATAATAACGGAGAAATTTTAGAGACCAAATGTGCTACTTTTTTTTTAACGAAACGTACCGTTATCGTTCCCACCCCGGTAGGGATCAGCCTCGACGTATACATTGTCGGGAGCGATGAACAGAACCGTTATACGAAGTGTTGGTGTCAGTCGTGGCGATTGACCGAGCGTCTCGCTCAAAATAAACAAGAACCAGAATTAGCCTTATCTTTGCAAATGTTCAATTGAAACGCTTGTACCTGAAAAGTTCCCACTCCGGCAGGAATCAGCCTCGATGCAAAACGTCTCGAAGTCTTTACGTTGATCCTAGCCGTTGATCTAGGCTGTGTGGAGACTGGCGGCGATATCACTCTCGATATACTCGAAATCGGTTGAGCTGACGTCCCTCGTCCAGTCACGGTTTCCGTTCACGAACGATAATCCGAAGCATAGTCCGGTCCAGGGTCACCAATTGTTAAGTCTGCGTCTTTTAACGTGAGGCGCCCTAAGTCTAACCGACGAAGGGTCACTTGCAAAATGCCGGTGCTCAGGATATCAATTATTGATTGATACGGATAATGATGAGAGAGCAAACAAACACTCTATTCACGACCTTGTCAATGAATCAATGCTTATTTGTCAGTTACAAACTTCCAATTACTACTAATTAGTTACGTATTGAGGAACAAGGAAAATACGACTTGTCCTGTCAACTGTCAAAAAGCTTCTTTTTTCTTACGTGTCACGAAATATTCACTATTTGGTAATTTTAGTCGAAATTTACAACGCTCTAGTAGGAATTTTTTTTGAGCAGTCGGATCCGAAACGGGACTGGCTTTCAAATACGGTTTCAATTTCTCTTGTGGACAATTTTGACTCTAGTTTTTGGAAATGATTATAGATCAAAACTTGTGAGTTTATTAGCGCTCAGTTTGTTTCCACTATGATCTGGGTTATTTAACAAACTAGCAGTAGAGCGCCGCTACGCGGCGCTTGTGGCAGGTCGCTTCTCGCAGAAACAGACCAGCACACCAGCAGTCACTATAATGGCAATCTCTCGATCAAATTTGATTTAAGT